>APFE030475639.1:102294-145031 GCA_000404065.3 Pinus taeda | reverse complement strand
TACTATGATACAAAATATTCGCCCACTAAAAATTTAAAACCCCTTAATTTTGCCAAAGGGCGAACATTCACCCCTAAAATCACCCCTATTTTGTGAATTCAATGGAGTGAGTACGACTGTAAGTTGCCCTGGCCGGAGTCTGGACTTTGGAGCTTGTGGAGATTATAAATTTATAGCGTTACACTATTCCCACCATATTAAATATATATATAAAAAAATTATAATTTTTTTTTTTAACTTTTAATTTTTTAACATGCCCGTCAATATGACGTTTTTGAAAATGAATGGCAAGTTGAGCATGACGTGGAGGTTTTAGATTAAAACGTATTTTACGGGTGAAAATGCGAAATACGGGCATACGGGCGTCAAATTTAACCCCTGATTGTGAGGATATTATGTAGATTCTGAAGATTTGGAAGATGACATAATCTAGGGACTTGCTCACTGCTATAGTATGGACCAAGATTGGATAATAAATGAACAATATATTATGAAATTATTCAACAAATTATGGAAATCCAGTGATTGAGAAAATCTAGGAATGTGCTCCTTTTCATTTAATGAAGACTCATGCTATTGGGGACCAGATCCACTATTTGAGGGATTTTTGGGGGGAAATCAGTGCTCCTTTCATGGAGGCTGATTCCCCATCGTTATGTATAAGTACCAATTCGAATTAGCATACAAGGGTTAGAATTTTTCATCATTTTTACGAAGAACCCTTGATATCTAGTAGTTCTACTTCCACCTCGAGTAGTGATGTACTTGATGTGTTCACAGTCATGAAAGACGACTTCATTTCAACTTCTAAAGCTTGCTTTTCTTCATGGGACTCCAATTCTCCTTGGGTGGCCATCCCAAAAGCCTTAAAGTCCTCATGTGTACCATTTATTTTATTTCTCTTCATTTTCAACATTTCTTTGCTTACTCCCTAGCTTAAATTGTTGAGTTTACTATTCATGCTCCACCTAATGTACGTTAGATTAATTTATGATTAAAGTAATCTTGTTATTATTTCATTTATATAGTTAAAAATGTGATTTATTCTTCTCATAGTTTTGCAAGGCCCTTTTCATAATTGGAATGCTTGGATTAGTTTATTAGCTCATTGTTCTAGAATTCCTTATTTTTATAGTAGTAATTTTCTTCTAAATTTTATCACATGATAACGTAGCTCTTTTGAGTTGTTTGCACTTGGATTGAGTCCTAAAAACATTCAAATTAAAAACAAAATCTATCCCATATCATTTTCACTTGATCAACTTAGGCATTTTGGGTGGTTAAATCAACTTCATAGTTCACTATTCTACAAATCTGGTTACTTAGACTATTAGTTTTACTTTTCCTCTTATGCGAGATGGGCTACTGAGTAGATTTAATCTTGGAAATGTCTTCTACACACTTTCCCAACCTTTCACGATCTTCCCCCACCTTCAGTTTACTTCTAGATTCCTTAGAATGCTTTTCAGATGCAATTCTGTAGCATCATATAACACTTCGCATAATTGACCAAAACTCGACTAGAATTTCCTCTTAAGCCTATTTTTCTCTTTTCATAACTTACCAATGCCCCCAAGCCTTGGAATCCAATTTAAAGGTACCAGTGACCTTTTGAACATCATCTTTTCATTACCATAGCTTTAAATATGCAATTAGGATTTACTATATTGATCATGAGTTAAATAACATAGAAATAGTTTGCATTGATTCCTTTTGATCACTTGATGGTTTCTACAAATAGTTTAAAGTTTCCTTGATGTAATGGGACAAGTAAATTTTTAATTGATTCTTTCTTGTAAACTTAAGTTCAATACTCGCCTTCTTTAGAATTCTGCAAAATGATCTCTGCACATCTAAATTCATTTCACCGCATCAGATCAATAAAAGAAGGACACATTGCATGTTTCACACATAGTTTCATCACTTATTAAGTTTGTACGAACCCTAGATTGGTAATTAAATTTGGTAGCCTTGGGAGTTGCAACATTCTTGTTGCAATACTAGGGCTCATCACTTTTTGGCGTCATTATCAGTGAGGTGTCAAAGTATGCATTGTTTTCTTCCCTAGTTGATTCATTTCTTTTACTTTCTGCAAAAATAAAAGCAATTTTTTTGCACTAGGCATCTTTTATTTCAAAAACATAAAACTGCATTGCATTAGAATTCTCATTCAAAAAACAAAAATATTTCTTCAATACCACAACCCCCCCACTTGATCACGTGGTGCAGTAAGAGCCACATCACCATCCACTTTTGTAAGTAGAAGAAGAAAAGGTGGTAGAGAAGGTAGAAGAAATGAATGGATATGATGACAACGAGGAAGATCCTCTTGGATTTCCCATTCAATATAATGATATCAATGTTCATATGAAGAAAATCCCTCCATTTTTCCTTCCCAACTTCCATGGTATGAGGTTAGAGGACCCGTAAACCCTTCGCTTTGAATTTGAAATACTTTGTAGATATTATGGTTACTTATTAAACACTCAAAAAATGAGATTGTTACTAGCAACATTGAAGGATCGAGCTCTTAAATGGTTCATTATTTTAGGGACTAATTCAATAAGGTCATGGAATGCTATGCAAAGGATATTTCTAGAAAAATATAAAGATCATGATCTTAAAGAGGAAATCTTTAGAATGACTCAAAAATAAAATGAGAGCCTTGAGGATCTAGTAGAGAGATTTACATATAATGTGAAGAGGGAAAATTTACATCATTGAGGACTTGACATAGTAAAAACTCTTACGTAGAAAAAATGGGGATGTCTAGATTGATCTCCTTGCTCTAACAACTAGAGGTGGTGTATACCAATTATCATTTGAATAAATTTGTGACATATTCAAGCCCATATCAAGAGGAAGGGAAAGAGTAAGTAAATCAACATCAGAGATCAGTAAGTCAAGTTAAACATTTTAATTTGACAGATAACTTTAAAACCAAAATTAGTAATCTAAGTGAACAAGTAGATATGTTAAGAATGCAAAATAAACAAAAAGAGGATGCCGAAATTTGTGTTATCTGTGCAGAAACACATGATACTAAAGATTGCCCATCATTGTTAGGGTTGAAGGAAGTTTACCGCGAGGATAAATGAGAAAATAAAACACCAAAGTGAAATTTTTATATATACTCAAGAAGACCATGGTAGCCTAGTCAACCTAGTATGATGCAATATCCTAATTCACAATTTCAAGGTTACACACAAGAATCTCAAAGTAATTGGAACACACCCTTTCCTTGGAAATTGTGGTTATCTCAACTTAAAAACCAATCTTGGAAACAAGTTAGCAAGGACCTTATGGGAGAAATCCACAATATCCTTATTATTTTCCTGAATATCCTCCATACCCAACTCCATTTTATCCATGCCATCCACCTCCACCATAGCCTCAACCACATCCATCTCAAAGATCCACTCCTACTCAACTACATGTACAACCATTTATGGACCTAAACAATGAAGTAGCTTATCCCACTTACAATGTTGGGGTACAACAATTTTAAACAAATCCTCTTGATCTAAATGGTATTAACCATAGATGAGGAAGAGTATTGCAAAATATAGATTCATTTAATGTCATTGAAGGAAAGCATCCAGAAAAAGAAGATTCAAATGATGAGACCAAAGAATCATGGACTACATTTCATGGAGAGAAGACATTAGACTCAAATATTGAGAAAATTACATTATGATTACCATCAGATCCTTTATGTGTTCAAAAGAATAATCAACAAAGAGAAGAAGATTTTATGTCATGGTAGAAGTGGACACAAAAAGTGATCTAAATCAGCAAGTGAACCAAGGGCATCACAACTATATTGAAATTTGTTTCTAGACAATCATTAAGTTGCAACAGAGCGCTCTTATTCAACAATTCCTGGTCTCATCTCAATCAAAGTAGTTAGTATCCCACATACTAGTATATCTCAAAACACATCTTTCAACCTTGCATATGAGCATATTTCAGTTACTAGTATGTACATGGCTCCATTGGAAGTATTCTTATGGTTGAGAAAAAGAGAAAAAATAAAGGTCTCAAGTGAAAACCTCCTTTGAGGCACCTGAGATTGGCTCACTAGTTGAAAACCTTTGTGAGGTGATTACTAACTTAAAAAAAATGATAGAAATAAAAAATAATAAGATCCTAGCTGAAAACCTCTTTTGAGGTGCCTAGGCAAATTTACTAGTTGAAAACTTCACTGAGGCAACCAATAGGCCTAGAGAAAAAATTTAAAAGAAAAAGGGAAAAAATGCAAAGAAATGGATCCTTTTTGTTCCAATTGCATCTGTGTGCTTTCATACAGGTACTCCCCCACCTACCGAAGGAAAAGAAATAGGTTAGCACCACAAAAAAAAGAGTTGTGAGACAAGAAAAAAGTAAAAAACAATCAATCTTGGGTTTCTTAACTCATGTGAAAATTTCTCAAGAAGGACCAAGGCAAGGTCAATTCACCCCTTTCCATCCTCCTCACATGATTCCATACCTTTTCCCGTTCCATTTCGTCAATTTCCAGCTCATTTGGAGCACAATATTGAAATGATATAGGATTATCCTATCAGGCTACATGATACATAAAGTCTTGTTAAAAAGACATGAAAATGTCATTTTTTTTTTGAAGGGGAGGAAGGTGTCTTTGAACTAAAAAAAACATTCCCACCTATCCCAAGTTCCAAAACTTCGCTCCCACCACCCTACACCATCATTTTAATCTCACTGTAGTCTCATTTATAGGCATTTAAAAAAAAAAACAACAACAACAAGTTTTTCTTATCAATTTGTCTTGCGGAAGGCGTCATTGAACTTCTAAATTAATATTATTTATATCTCCCAAGTCAAAATTGGAATCCAAGCACTTTAATTTCTAGCTTAAAATTTCCCCATACATTTGTAGCTTGTTTACAAAAAACTTCAGATCTGGTTTTTTTCTTCATTTGAGGAAAATAAAGACATCTTGATACTCCTAACTACCTTCCCCATTAATACAATTAAAAACATTTTTTTCCACCACTTTCAAAATTTGGCATTTTTCCATGCATTGTTTCTACCTCCTTGTCACAATCAACATTTTATCTCTCCACTTCTTTCTTTTAGCCACAAACACCTATACCATGACCTTACCCAATCTCCATTAAGTGTCCACAACAACAAGGGCTCCAAGAAATGGTGATTTTATGGAGTCTTTGTGACTACTACAAGAAACTTTGTTTCTTGTAGCAACCCTCAAAAGCCCAACAAAACTTCCATTATTTAGAAAGAATTGAAGAGAAGAGGATAGGAGGGCCTCAACATTATGTTAACAGTGTTGGAATTGCCAACATTCACAAGATCTCCCTGCTATGAAATCCCAACTAAACCTCACACCGTTTGGTGTAGGAGTCCCATCCGGTATGATAGCTTGGTTTCCATTGTCTTAAAGGTTTGCGTGAGCTCTTGATTGTCAGCACATGGGAGTGGTCTTCTTTGTCTTTGAACAATGAGGTTCATGTGTATGGTAAGTGCTTAGTGTTACTTGTGTCAAGGTTCTTTCACCGCAGAGGAAGAGGGTGGAAGTGAGTCTCAAGTTGAAAGGGAATAGTCCCAACTCTGTCAAAGACACACAACACAACAGGACATGCGTAACTTCCAGTGGAGTAGTTCACACAGATGCAATAGTCACAAACACAGAGTGAACGGATGTTACATACAACACCCAACAAGATATCCCACACGAGTGCGATGGTCGTTATAACAATTTTATGAGAATGGTTATGTCAAGTGTCTGGCGGGATAGCCCACACGGGCGAGACAACATTAACAACTTATACAACACATTTTCGTAAGCATATGTATTAGAACCACTAAAATAATTCAACTGCCTTAATACAGGTTAAAGCAACATGCATTACAAGTGTCCAAAGAATAGTCTTACAAACAAATACAATACATGTGTGAAAATGTGTTGGCATGTTATCAGGCTTCTGAATTAAGTGAAAGTTCCAAGACACATTGGTACACCATTACATCACTAACCCTGATAGCATGGTGTTGGAGCCACTGCTCGCTCCTCAAAGAATAGAATATAGACTCTCAAGGCTATGTGGGAGGAGACAAGGTGAAAAGTATTTTGCATGTACAAATGATGGGTATTTATAGCCAAGGGTGAAACTGGCCCTTGTGACTGTTTGAATTCCCTCATGACTGTTTGCCTTACATGACTCTTTAGCTTTACATGGCTCTTTAGATTTACATGCGGGTCTTTTGGAATTCCACGTTACATTACATTGATTACAATAGTATGGCCCATAGTAGTGATGTGGCCGATATGAATCATGACACGAGTCGACAAGATAGTGTAGGTATGTTCATGTTGCTGGTGTTGTCCATGTCGAGCTACAATGCTATTGAGTGGTGGATGTTCTCTTGGTGTATCATAGCTTCACCTCCGCATGGAAAGGTGTGCAGAGTCTTCGATGGTCTTGGTGTTCGCTTGATGTTGCATGTGTTTGTTCATTTGCAAATAAATCTCCTTGCATGTGTTCCTTGTTCGTCTATCTACAAACCAATCTCTTTGCATGTGATCCTTGTTCATCCCGTTCGTTGTCTTGTTATGTCTCATCCATGTACTTGTATATGCAATCACTCATGATGAGACTAAATCAAATCTAGAAATCTCCTAGCCTACCAAGATGCATTATCTTTCACTTTTGAATGCAAGTGACGGGGAAAGAGGAAAAGGCTCTGAATATGTGAAGAGCACATTTCAAGCTGGGATGCGGGCTCTAGACATTGTTGATGAAAACTACACAGAGGTCACTGGGAAGATGAGATGGGTAATCCAGATGAGGAGTGCCTATCTACAGGATTGAGCTCGGTTGGAGGGTAGATCTGCGCAACCTTTTTAGGGAGACAATGTAGGCAGTAGAGGGCAACTGGCAGTGAAAACTACAAAATTTCTCTGGGGAGATGGTAGCAGGCTGCCAGAGGCAGTTGGAAAAAACTACATAGATCTAGGAGGTTGTCCTATTGGACATCCTTGGGAATTTTCTGAGCTGATCAGGATGCTGGGTAGCTAGGAGATTGCTCATGAAAACTGCGCTATTTTTAGGAGGAGCAGCAAGCCGATTGGCAGGGTGACTGGTTGGAAAAACTACATAATTTTTTAGGGCAGTGTAGCGGCGGACACAGGGTGTCTTTTAGGCATGTCTGTGAAATTTCTTCAGTTAGCAAAAGTGGGCATTCTTGGCAGCTTCTGTGCAATTTTTTGGAGGAGTTAGGCCTGAGGTCATTGCTCAGTCAAACTCTCTGTTGACCAACTAGAGGCTTGGTTGATGTACTTGTGGGTAGCACAGATTGAGATGTCTTGCTGGGAAAATTCTGTGCTATTTTGGGTGATAGTTGGTCAAGTCGATTCCAGGATTGTGTAGTGTAGACTGCCTAGGGGGCAGCCTCAAGCTCTATGCAATTTTGGGCAGCAGTACATGATCATTGACAGTTGAACCTGTGTAATGGAGCTCAGTGAAGGTTTGACTATTGGAGGGTGGTCTGGTTGATAGAGCTTTGGAAAAATGACTAAGTGTGTGAACGGGTGACTTCATACATGCATGACCTTATGAACACAAATTCAACATGACTTAATGACAAGACCCCTTGAACCATCAAGACACCATACACTTAGTGTGTCTGTCCAACGGTGCGAGCAACAAGCATGACACTTGTGATAGGTTGTTGAATGAACGCTACGACACTTGCATGATAGTGCATACAACTTCGTGTATGAGTGTGATAGATGTTTACATAGAGAATGTAACTTGTACACATGAAGAGGGACCTTTTGCATAGCCAGAATATGGCTGCAAGCATGACATTACGACCAACATGCAAAAATTTGTTTGGTGAATGGTTAAGCAAGGAGGGTGCAAAGACTCAACATGAGCTCATGGGATGAGCCCGAGTGCTTGCAAACATCAAGTAAAAACCCAAGGAAGGCTCTAAAATTGGATGCAGGCGAAAATTTTTGAGGGTGTTGCAGTGACTACAACACTTGGCGACACACTAATTGAACTCCCGCTTCTCTGTTTTGGTCCATTGACAGCACATGAGCTTGGTCTTTCAGGGAGTACTGACTCATTGTGCAGGTTACTTCGGCTTTCCTACTTACCCCATGGAAAGACATGGTTCACCTTTCGCCAACTTAGTCAAACACAACAACACATTCAGCTTGATCATAGTGTTTCAAAAAAAGGAAGGGTAGTTTGGCTCGAGAGATAAAAAAATTCAGAGTATAAGTTTTCATCTCTGGTGTTGCTATGCTGCCAAAAGGCCTGGAAAGTACCCCATTAGAGTCATGCAGGAATACATGCATTTCTCCACTGCCAGTAAGCTTGGTCAGTACCCAGTGGAGTTGCATGCTTCACCTTTGTATGCAAGAAACCTTTCTCTTCTTTTGCCTTTGTATTTTTAAGAGGATTGTGCATAGGCACTTATTTATTTTTTGGGGAGGAAGAGGGATCCCGACTTATTGAGAGCAGAAGAGGTTGTTCCTTCAGAGAAGCATGTAAGACCTCTGACATAGGTTTTCTCGTTTAGATTGTCCCCTTCTCTATTTCTACTAGTTGGATGGACTTGAACACACAGAGCAGAGGGCTGATTACATGCATGGGTTTTCCTATTGTGGACACAGGTTCATGGTTGGATCCATGCTTCCCTTGTAGATGGCTCATATTTTCCAGCAAGACCATTGATCGAAGGTTATAACCAAGCACAAAGAATATAGACGCAGAACTAGCCAAGTGTTGGAGTGTCACAAGACTCTTTAGATCTCAGCCACATACTCATTAAAAAGCCAGAACTTAGTAGAGGGAATCACTTATTTACAAAACTAGAAATAGCATGATACTAAAAATGTGAAACAAAATAAAACAAAAATAGTAAGCAAATTGACAAAACAACAAGCAGTAAACACACTATGTACATGGTGCGAGGCGCAACCCGACCTATTTAAGACAGAGTTTGAGACCTTGGTCGTTGACAGGAAGGTTTTCAACCCTCTTGTCAAGTGATTGTAGACGGTACATGTGTGGGCCAAGCTTCTCTTAAACCAGTATCAGACTATCAAGTTCCACTACCAAAACCTGGTGGTATCCCGAAAGACAATTAAGTAAAGGCAAGGTTCCTGCTCCAAATTCTGTGTGTGACATAGGTTTCGATGACAGCACGGGGTAGTTTTTTTTGTTCCAGGAGTGGTTCAAGTTTCAGAAATCAATGCATAAGTAGATTACGTTGGATTTATTAAATACGTAAATTAAATTAGAACCCATGTAAAATAACAAACTCTCTAAGTGATCTGAGCATCCAACAACTTAGTCAGTTCTTTCTGTATAAGGGGTTCAAGTGACATATGTACTTTCCTTAGCTTTTGCTGCAATGGCTTGACCCCTTCTTTGGTTGAAATCACGTGTTGGATTATTCGCATGTCATATGTACTCAAGCCATCATGTGCCCATGCAGACACATCTTGGTACTATTTGAACAAGCAGTAAAAAATTTGCCACTCCTGCGGTGTGCAACACGTATCAAGACTAATGGACTCTGGATCGTGGTTTGTTCCGAGATTGATTTGTTCATTCATCATGGTGGAACTATGGGTTTTGTTGTTTCCTGACCCTTGAAAGTGGCCCTGCTAGCCATAGAGCCCCTTGAGAGAAACCACACCCTTGGGGATGAGGTTTTCTTTCTTGTCATCAGTTGTAGCTTGTAGGGACTACTCATGCTCATCTTCATCAGCCACTGCGTCCTTTAAGGAATCAACGTTGTCCATGAAGTGTAGTATTTTTTGATCATCATAAAAATTGCGCATATTAGTTATGTTATCAGGGATTGAAGGCTTATAAAAAATTTCAACAATAAATCTATCCCTAAGTGGTGACATGCTAGCAGTTGTGTTTGCTAGGGTATCATCAACTGCATTATGCATTCTTGGCACAAAAATGATATTAAATGCTTGGAAGTTAGGGATTAGTTTCCTACCTCTTTCTAGTAACTTTTGAGATGAGGTGATAAATAGTGTATGGTGCTAAGTACCTGTTGTATCACGATTTCTGCATCACCTACCACTTTGAGCACATTAACTTTGAGGCTAATGGCCTTTTGCAAGCCCAAAACGAGTGCTTCATATTCAAAAATGTTGTTCGTGCACTCGAACTCCAAATGACTTGAGATCAAGTGTTTCATGTGTTTTGGGTCAATGAAGACACACCCATCTCCAAAGCCATCCTGTGTCTTTGATCCGTCAAAATACATGGTCCATAGCTCATCCGTACACAGATCGTTCAACGTGCTTGTGCTACTGCTACTGCTAGTAATTTTACAATGTGATGTATAGGTTTCATTTCCATTAGTTGGGCAAGGAGGGAGACCCAAATGCATGTCTGGTGGGGTTGGAGCTAGTTGTGCGAGATAACACCCCAACGTTGTTTCCAAGAGGCAGTTGCCGAACATGAGCTCTACAAAGGCCAACAATTCATTCTCGCCATTGATGGGAGTGATGTTATGCCTCATGTATCTCTCGGATAACACATGGATTTGATTTCTTTTTCCCTTATACGGAAGCCACAAGCGTGACCAGTCTGTAGCAAAGTACCCATTCAACTTGCTAGACCAGTCTCTGCTGAGAGGTAAGCCATATGCTTCTGGTATGTCCACAACAACAATTGTATGCACTAGTGAACTTTGTCGTCATGAGATAGTTGGATAATTACATCCCAAAATTCACCACTCATTGGTACACATGTCTGATCAAGTTGGACAATCTACGTAGATGTCTTGCTCCATTGCTCATTGATCTTCTTGGCAATACAGAGTGGTGTGATGTTGGTTGATGTGCTAGAATCAATCAAACAATTGTGAACATTGCAGTTAAAAATTTCAAATGAAAGCAAGAATGGAGGAAAAACATAGTTCTCTTCTTCCATTTAGAGTGTGTTGATGACAGTTGTGAGTGAACTAGGAGATGTGATTACTCCCTTACTGATAGAGGTTGCACTGTCTATAGATGTTTTCCCCAGTGCATGCAGCAGCATATCTCACTGACTCTGAATCTTATCCAACTAGAACAAACTAATGTTTGCATGAGTTTTCTTCATGTCTTCTATAATGTTTTAATCTAGAGTGGGTACACTTACTGAGATGTCTGAGGATAGACTTGTGTTTGTATTGTCCGACAGAGTGTTCTGGAGTTTGCTGCTCATGAATGTACTCTTGTCTGCTATTGTCTTCCTAGAATTTCTTTGTGTTTTCTTCTTTTGGACAGCTGGTGGATCAACCTTGCTTAGCAGTTCAACCCTTTCTTGCATTTCCCCAAGTGTGGGTGGATCCCCTTGACTCCTAAGATTGTAATGACCATCTTTCTTTTGGGGCTACTTCTTGGTGTTCGTCTTCTACACTGCTTACGAGCACTAATACATGTTAGTTACTTGCCCAGTATTGGGTGCCTCATTAGGTGTAGCATCTTTGTTATTGTCTGTGCCTCTCGAATGGCACTGTGTTCTTCTCACTACGTTTCACATATGGTGGAAAACTGAGCCCACAACTCGTTTCCAATCCGAACAAGACCCTTTTGAGTGATCATCTTCATGGAATGACCAAAAATCTTCGTTCGCGCACCTTTCTATCTGGAACACTTAGCTGGAGCTTTGCATGGTTTTAGTCAGGAAGTGATTTCTACTTGATGACATGCTTCCTTGTCTTTGTCTGGGTGACGGCTGCTCACAAATGTGTCGATTGTTTGTTGTTTTAGCTCAGACACTTCTCTTGTCAAGTTCTTGACAAGACAAGTAAGGGTTTCAATATCACTTGCTTCCTTGTCCTTACCCTTGCTCATCACAGCCTAGGGTTTCCTGCTCACATCTCTAGAGTCCTTCACTGGTTCATCATCCCTGATGACTCTAATCATGCTCGGGTCCTTTCCTACAATGATTTCCTCTTCATAGCTTTCTAATAGTGTTGGTCTTGTAACTCGCTTGACAAACTGAGCAATGTTGGTTGGTAGTGTGGATGTGTAGTAGTCTATGGTGATAGAGTCGTGAGGTTTTGTGTCTGTTGTAAACTTTTTCAATATGCAAAAAAACCTTTGATCGAAATATTTTACCTTTTCTTTAGACTCCATTTTCAGGCTGCCCAACTCTTTAAGAAACATGGCTGGGGTCTTGTCATCAACGAATTTTTCCAAAAATATTCGTTTGAACATAACCCAATTGTAGGTTTTAACCTCGTACAAAAATTACCTGCATACAAATTCTAAAACATATAAAATAAACAATGCAAGTGCATAACACATCAAACACATATACGCAAAGATTTTCCCTGGATCCCAAATCCGGGACTACCAGCTTGATTTTTTCATTATGCTCCTTTCGATGTTACAATACATATTTATACATGCTGAAGCATCCAATACCATGGACCGAAAACTATCGCGTCCAAAACCATGGACTGAAAACCGTCGCATCAAAAACCATGTGCGAAAATCATGCACACAACCATAAGTAGGCTTGCCCAACCTAACATAGGGTCCAAAACCAAAATTTTCGGGGCACTGCCCCAGACCCCATAGAGTGGGGTTACCCGTACCCCTCAAACCCCTTGTGACTCCCCCTACTACGAAATCGACACAGCGAGGGGGGGGCTCTGCCCTCATTCTAACCCCCCGGTTAACTACATGGGCTAGTTGTGGAAATAATATAACACAACCCAAAATTCTCCCACTTGTTGTTTTCTTTCCACAGGGGGCCACAAGAGAGCTTAGTCATTTATCTAGCCCTGCAACACCCATTGTTTCTCTACATCAAGATAAATTCTTAGAGCTCATAGATTTTGTCAATGCATCTGCAGTATTCTTCAAAGTGTCCACCTTTACCAGCAACACCTTTCTGTCTTCTATCATATCCCTCACAAAGTGATACTGATCATCAATATGCTTTGTCTTTGAATGATATGCAAGGTTCTTTACTAAGAAAATTGCACTTTGGCTGTCACAGTCTGTCCTTATAGCTCCCTATACTAACCCCATATTTGAACACAATCTCTGCAACCAAACTGCTTCCTTGCTTGCATGAGTGGATGCCATGTATTTTGCCTCTGTAGTTGATAGTGACACTATAGATTGTTTCTTACTCATCCAACTGAGTGCACCTCCAAATAGGTTAGACACATACCCACTTGTAGATCTTTTCTGATCCAGATCTCCAGCCTAGTCTGCATCAACAAAGCCATGAATATCCAACACTCTGTAAAATCAAGGTCTTCCTTGATAGCACAAACCATAATCACTAGTGCCTCACAAATACATGAAAACCTGCTTCACTGTTGTCTACTGCTCCTTCCCTGGTTTTGACATAAACCTACTCAATACTCCCATTGCATGTGCAATGTCTAGTCTAGTACAGACCATCGCATACATCAGGTTACTGATTACACTTGCATATGGAACATGGGACATGCCCTCTTCCTCTTATTGTGTCTTGGGACACTGTTCAACAGATAACTTTACACCTACAGGAATAGGAACCTTCACTGGTTTACTATCCTGCATATTAAACCTCCGCAATATTGTCTCGACATACTTCCTCTGGTTTAACCAGAGCTTCCTCTTTGTCTTATCTCTTTTAATTTCCATGCCCAAAATATAGTTTGCAACACCAAGATATTTCATGTCGAATTTGGAGGACAAATGGGTCTTCAAATCCTAGATATTTCTTTGTCATTTCCAGCTAGCAACATATCATCCACATACAAGACCAGATAAATAACACGGTCACCAATTAATTTAAAATACACACAGTGATTTGCTTTGCTTTTGGTGAAGCCAAGTCCCCGTATAAATGTATCAAATTTCTGATACCACATCATTGGTGACTGTTTTAGCCTATACAAAGACTTCTTTAACTTGCATACCAATTCTTTCTTACCCCTCACCATAAAGCCTTCAGGTTGCTTCATGTATATTTCCTCTTCTAGATCCCCGTGAAGAAATGTTGTCTTCAAATCCATCTATTCTACCTCAAAATCAAAAGTAGTAGCAACAGATAAAAGTAATATAATAGAAGTTACCTTGGCAACAAGAGAAAAAATATCACCAAAATCAATTCCCGACACCTCGGAATAACCTTTTTCTACCAACCGAGCTTTGTATTTCTCCACCTTTCCTTCTGCATTTGTCTTCTTCTTGAACACCCATTTGCTGCCAATGGGTTTCCTTCCAGCTGGAAACTCCACTAGAACCCAAGCCTCATTTTTGTGCAAAGATGCCATTTCATCAACCATGGCCTTTTTCCAGAGTTTGCCATCCTTTGAATCTACTGCTTCCTTCACAGTTCTAGGATCATTGTCAGTAATAGATAAAGCAAAATTTGAATAGAAAGTAGATGGACTATACCTTTCTGGCTACCTTCTTTCTCAAACTGATCTTCTCACACCCGGAGTCTGTGGCTCTTCATCTTCTGATTCCTCCTCTGCTAGAGAGTCTGATTCTTCCTCCTTAAGCTCAAACTCTATCTTCTTAGGTTCCTTTGGTTGGACTTCATGTTTAATAACATATTTTACCTCTTTGAATACCACATCTCAGCTGTACACAACCTTCCTTGTGACTAGGTTCCAAAGCTTATAACCCGTTAAATCATCCTTATACCCAATAAAGATGCACTTTTCAGATTTACTATCCAACTTGGTTCGTTTCTCCTTTGGAGCTTGTACATATGCATCACATCCAAATACCCTCAGATGTGAAAGAGAGGGTTTCTTACCAGTCCATACCTCTTGTGGAGTCTTATCCTCCAACATTGATGAAGGTGATCTGTTGACTAGGTAAAATGCAGTATCCACCACCTCTGCCCAAAATTCATGTCCTAACTCGGCACCACTGAGCATGCTTCTTGCCCTTTCCATCGACGTCTTATTCATTTTTTCTGCAACTCCATTTTGCTGAGGTGTATATGGAGTCGTCTTCTGTCGTGCTATACCACACTTCTTACAGAATTCTTCAAATTCCTTGCTATAAAACTCTCCACCATTATCTGTCCTCAACACCTTTATCTTCTTCTCTGTCTGATTTTCCATGAGAGCCTTAAATTCTTTAAACCTGTCAAAGGCTACAGATTTCTTCTTAAGGAAATATATCCATGTATTCCTTGAGAAGTCATCTATAAATGATACATAGTACATAGACTTACCTAGTGATGGAACCTTCACAGGTCCAAACAAATCACTATGCACAAGTTTTAATATCTCTTTCGTCCTCTTACTACCAAAGGGGAAACTCACTCGATTATGCTTCCCATATACACAATTTTCACATAAATCAAAATCCAGAGAGATATTACTCATACCTTCTACCATACCTTTACCATGAAGTATTCGAAGGCCCTTCTCTCCAATATGTCCAAGCCTTTGATGCCACAACATGGTCTTCTCTCCAGAGACCACTAGATTTTTTGCTCCACTTTCAGGAACCAAAAAACTGTTACACCCATCAATAATAGTGCTACCTTGTAGTTTGTACAAAGTTCCAATTCAAACTCCTTGCATCAATACCAGTGCTCCCTGAACCATTTTGCAGGTATCCTTCTCGAACACTATTTTTACACCTGCATCATCTAGCTTGCTTACAGAAATAGGATTTCTAGCCAATGTAGAACACCCGGAAGTGTTCTAACCCTTCCACCTTGCAAGTTCGACTTTACTTTTCCGCGACCAATGATTCTAGCCTTCCTATCATCCCCTAAGAAGACATCACCACCATCTTATTTCTCATACTCGCAAAACCACTCTCTATGGGGAGTGAAGTGAAAGGATGCACTTGAGTCAATCAACCATGCCTCATGATCTACATGTGTACTTGAAGAAGCCAAGTACACATCCCCACCTTCATATGAGGTGGTTTTCGCCTCTGTAAAAGGAGCATCATCATATCCCTTTTCTTTATCAGGAGCTTTAGATTTACAGTCCCTTTTGTAGTGCCCTTCCTTTCCACATTTCCAGAACAACACCTTTACAGGTTTTCCTGGAGATTTAGATCTCCCACTCAATGACTTATTTTTTTTTTGTTCTGGGACTGTCCTCGTACAGACAAGGCATCACCATTCTAACTCTCCATATTTTTCCGTCTCATCTCCTCCGTCAGCAAGGATGAGACTATTTCATCAAACTGCAAGGTAGTTGCATTGCTACCTATTGCAATAACTAGACTATTCCACAAATCTGGTAGAGAACGCAACAAACTGATGCACTTATCTTCATCTAAAATTTTAATATCAACAGATGCTAACTGACTTACCACATCATTAAATGTTTTCAGATGCTCTGTCACCAAGTCTCCATCTTTCATCCTCAGGTTATACATCTTTTTCCATAGGAACAATTTATTCACTAGAGACTTATATTGGTACAAAGTCCCTAACTTGTCCTACAAAGCCTTCGTCGTAGCTTTCCCTGATACATACAACAATACTGAATCTGAGACACATAATCATATTGTGCTCTTTGCCTTCTGATCTGACTTCTTCCATTCTTCATCGGACACTCCCGTTGGTTTAGTAACCGGATCTACCGTGATCCACTGATCTTTATCCACCAACAGATCCTCCATCTTGAGTTTCCACAATTCAAAACTATGACCATTAAATTTCTCGACCTCTATCTTTCCACTGCTCGCCGTCTTCTTTCACCACCAGAATCAATCTCACAGATCTCCCACTGAACAGGGTCTACCACAGGCCCGAGCGAAACCCCTCAGCAACAAAGTTGTCCCCTTGAAGCCAAAACAGCTCTGATACCAAATGTAGGTTTTAACCCCGTACAGAAATTACCTACATGCGAATTCTAAAACACAGAAAATAAAAAATGCGAGAGCATAACACATAAAACACATATACACAGATATTTTCTCTTGGATCCAAAAACCGGGACTACCAGCTTGATTTTTCATTATGTTCCTTTCAATGTTATAATACATATTTATACATGCAAAAGCATCCAATACCATGGACCGAAAAACCATCGCGTCCAAAAACATGTGCGAAAATCATGCACAAAACCATAGGTGGGTCTGCCCATCCTAACATAGGGTTCAAAAGTGGGGTTACGGGCATGCCTTAAACCCCCTGTGACCCCCCCTGCTACACAATTAGCGAAACGAAGTTGGGCTCCGCCCCCCCTCTAATCCCCTGGTTAACTACGTGGGCTAGTCATGGAAAGAATATAACACAACCCAACAAAAACATTCTAGCAGGTGTTCATTTGGTTTATTATGGCTAAAGGAAATGGAAAAGGCTTTGGAAAGGCATGAGACATTAATTGGCATTTTATTTATGAAAATAATGGAAAATAGGAGAAAATGAAGGTGAAAGATCACAGTTTGCATGTGAGGAGGAAACCGAAGGAAAAATAATAGAGTTTGAAGAAGTTAGGGGTCTCATTAATAAAAAGACTTCAGAGGATCAATTGGTACCCTTTTTTAGTCCTATTTTATATCTCTCTCTTTATTCTCTCTCTCTCTCTATCACTCTTGGACACTAGAGTTTTCTTGGAGAACTTCAGCATTGGATCAAGAAAACCAAAGAAGGCAAAGGAAAGCAAGGATCAAGCAAGGAAGAGCAGGATCTAGCAGCAACAACAAGATTATTTGCAAGTATTGATTTTCATGTGTGATTTCCTTAATATTTTTGGAATGCATGGTTATGCATGTGTTTGATTGGTTCTCTTGTCGTCATTGGCATGGGTTTTTCCAAGTGCGACATTGTTTTTCAGCCTAGCCTTACCATTTCTGGATAACCTTGGTGTGATGGGGTTCTCATGTTTTGGTTGAGATGGATTGTCGAGTGGATTCGAAACTAAGTGAGGTGGATCTCTGAAAGGAAGAACACATGGTCTAGTGATCCCTAAACCAGACTATGGATTGCAGTAAATCATTGGCCTAGTAACCCCTGAATTGGACTGTGGGTTGTGGTAAAGCCATTTTTGTGTTGCCTCATTGGGCCTAGGAATGCTTGATTGGTGAATGGTGTAAATCCTAGAAGTGGGTGCCCTTGATCAAGCTTAAGAATACTTGGTCGATGAATGGTGGGATATACGGTAAAGCCTAGAGGGTGGTGTCTTGATTATGGCCTAGTGATCCCTGAATTGGACTATGGATTGGGGTAAATCACAGAGACTAGGAGACAATAAAATTCCTCTCGTTTTAGGTGGAGAAATCTGGTGGCATCCATGCTTATTTGGTTTTTTCAGTTATGAATCCCACATTCATGCTTGGAATATGGCATGGGGGTGATTGGTTGAAAGAAAGATTTGGTTCAACCAATCTATGGTCGGGTAGTTTGTGGAAGTCCCAGACCTGGTTGGCTTTTGCATTCATTAATAAGACTTCCTTCTCCTTGGTTTTTCGTGTGTAAATGTACTGGTTCATATGTGGATTCTGTGGCTATGGTATCCTTATTATTTATGTTGTTTATATGTTGGTTATGAGTATGTTTTATGACATTGATTATGTATGTCTTTCATAATGTTTTGATTTGTAAATTAATGAAAAATGAATATATAATAGGTGATAATTCAGCTAATGTGATAAGGCATCAATGCTTCTTAGTGATTCTCAGTTAAGTATGAGATCCATGTGCTCATATTTGTTATCATGACCTATAGATTTCATATTTGTGATATGTTTGATGAAATGAATTTCATTGTTGGGCTTAGTTAGGTCAATTCCTTGATCAAGTTTTGTGTTAGAGACATTCAACACAATCAATATGTCAACTAAGATGTTCAATCACAGGAGTACCTAGTCTTTGGCAACTAACAATGGGTGCCTGACTGGATATACGAGGAGAAGATCTATCAAGTGCATTGTGGTAATTACAATCAGATGACGTAGCTAATATATGACCTTTTATATGAGAATTTAAAGTATGTACATAAGAGGAAGTAGAAGTAGGAGAGAATGAATGGCTTCTATTTAATCTGATAGTAGGACCATGATTAGTTTTTGCAACTTGTAACTTTTTTGGTTCAGATATAGAAGAACCATATCTTTAAGTAAGAGGATGGTATTCTGCACTCCACTCTTCAGGTAAAGACAAATCTGTAAAACCAAGAATAAGAGTGTTTACATTTCTTGGACCAACTACTACCCCTTCTTTACGAGCATGTCTACACACTTTAGGATTAAGGGTAGGCATTGTTGTAGAAACAAAATGAATACACATAGTTCTTTTGAACTTGGCGATTTCAAATCCTTGAGCCATGTTATAACTAGAAATAAAATTAATACATACAAAAGACTAGAAGACCCAGCTAGGATCTGAAATAGCCTAGTTATGTTTCAACGGGGCGATTTGAGATCTTTGAGCCATGTTATAACCAAATATTGAATATAAGCCTAGAGTAGTTCATTAATATGTGGTTTTATTAAAGAGACACAATACCGAGGTACGAAAGAAGACCATACTAGACCATTGTTCAGAGGTGCTTGAAAACTACGAATTAAAGCATCCTGAAATTGGTTATGTCTAAATTCAATAACACAAGCTAGGCACGAAGCATTTAAACCAGGGAGAATGAGAGGATTGACACCAAATTGAATTAGACCTAGATGGATATATCGATAACCATTTCCAAGACCCCATTCAATATTTTTCTCGTCTTAATAATGGTACTTGTTAAACTACTTTATTAATGTCTATTGGGGCATTCATAGAGCAATAACGAATTAGACTTGTAGATCTAAACTTAAAAATAGGAAATTCATATATCTTGTCTGTAGGAATTTAAGGTAAAGACCAATTTGGATTTGGTTCAAAGTCCTAGGTAATGATTCTAGAGTTATATAAAGGATCTTGGGATTATTTCCGTAATAACTTATGAATCCAGCTTTCTGGAGATTTGTGAGAGATTGAATTATAGAGGAATCATAACTACCCATTTTGAATAGAATATGTATATTACTTATCAAAGTAGTAATGCACTAGGAAATGTTATGGATAGGAAGAACCAAAATGGAATCAACATTCAACAACAAATGATAATAACTTAAATGCCAAAAGAAAGCCTAGAAAAATTCCACACAAACTCGGTAAGTAAGCCTACTGGTTTTCCCAAACTCAACAGAGACTCTCAATGCCTACAGTCCACCAACTTTAATAAAATTGCTCCTAGAAAACTCCTCAAGTTCATAATATAATATTAAACTCAAAATGATATAACTTCTCAACTTTCAACAAACATGATATATCATTAAGAAAACCATATAATAACAACAAAAAGCTTTATATGCTCTGAAATAAGACTTCAATTTAGGCTTTGATACCAAAATACAATATCTTCACACAATATTTTGACTAGAAGACTAAGCTACAATTTCATATATTGAGATTATACAAGATCAGAATACCTTGTAGCTTTATGACACACTTGAAACTCTAAGACCTTGAAACTCTTCCTACCACAATGTTAAGCACAATCCATCTTTCACATATGTCACATTCTTTTCTACAACTGCTACTAGTTGTGAACTTTGATATCATGAATAGATCGCATAATAATCAAGCCAATAATAAATCTTTATCAATGATGCTTCAACATCTATTCATTTACACACATAAAACATAAACATAATACCATGCCATTCCTTCTTTAACATCATTGCCCATGCATTAATAAAAAGTATATAACTATCAAGCACCACATTAATTTTTATTCCCCTCACATAAGTCCACATTCTTTTCGAAAGAAAACCACAACAATTATCCCTATTCATTTAAAGGAAGCTAGCACATTAGCTATAGTTTTTCATGCAAATACATAAACTTTTCACAATAGTTCTTATTCCTGCATGCAAATACATAATCTTTTCTCAAAAGGTGGCAAACATATTCTTGCATGAAAATGCACAATATTTCCAAAATAACGCTAACATGATCTTATATGTGCATGCATAATCTTTATAGAGGATAGTTAACATAGTCGTTCATGTAAATTCATAATGTTTCCAAAGGAAATATAACATAATAGATTGTGTTATTGTGCATGCAAATGCATAACGATCTTTCAAAAGAACTAGCCCAACCACCATCATCTTAGGGCGTGTAAACACTCCTTTCAAAAAGGAAACTAATACCATATTTAGTGCATGCAATTATATATTTTTCTAGCACATTGTTATGATATATATGCATGCAATTACATAAACTTTATCAACAAAAACTAACCCCCTCAACTATTACTTTTAGTGTTTACAAATATGTAAAAGGAAGCTAACACCATGGATAATGTTCCCATGCATGCATATGCTTGTTCTTTCCAACAACATCTTTTCCAAAGGAGAGTTATTCACAATAGCTATTGTAAATGAAAATACATGCTCTATTCCAAAATAACACTAACATAATAATTGTTATTTCTTGTATGCAACTGCTTGTTATTTCTAAAAAAAAGTAACATGACAACTATTCTTCTATGCATAAAGATTCTCATTCTTTTTCACGATGGCTATAGTTTTCTAAGCATAAATAGATTTACCAGTTTTCTAAGCATAAAGAGATTTACCACAATCAACTAATCCTTTGTGTATTTATATATACAATTATTTTTCCAAAGATCAAATACTTAGCAACCATTATTTCATGCATGCAAATACATAATATTCTTCCAAAAGAAGGCTAATATCATAGCAAATCCTCTTATGCATGCAAAAATGTATTTCATTTTCTAGAAGTCCAACTCATTACCCATTGTTTTCATGCGTGAAATTACATGTTCATGTTATTAAAAAGGAAAACTAAACATAATAGTTATTAAAAACATATGTTTTTTCCAAGAAATGACCAATAGCTAGCCTTTTCATGGATTCTTTATATTCTTGCATGCGGGGATTCATGTATTCTTTTCAAGAACTCAAACACATAGTAGTCATTTTTCGGGCATGTAAACTTACATGTTTTTTTTTGGTTCAAGAAAAAATGCATAGTAGCTATTTCTGTGTATGCAAACATACACTTCTTTTTATAATTCTAATGCAATAGAAATCCATACAAATATTCCCAAGGAAACCAATATATCTTTTCACACAAATCCCTACATTCCTTTCAAAATGACATGGTCTTTTACCATGATATCTCTCCAAGAATAAACATGGCTAATCTTTTATGCAACAATTCATATGCACTCTTTTATTTACTTTCAAAAATTACTCTCTTTAACCTATTTTCATTTTTAGAAAAATAACTTGGATTTCTTATCATTTCATGCATCAGATCCATACAAAATCCTTTCAAAAACATATCATGCATCATATTTTTTTATTTTTTTTACATAAAATGCATATGTGATATTTTTTTATTTTTTTTTTAAAGACAAGCAGGGTTACTTATCTTTGTGTCCATTATAGTCGATGAGCCCATTCGACATTGACTCTCGTAAAAGGAACATGAACAATGACTTTGCTGGTATTTTTCACAGACATGACATGCATGACCTTTGCAACGAAGTCCCTGACACAATCACCACGAGCCTAAGGAATAAATGCACTAAACTATTAAAGAAATAGAACTCTCCATCATATAATAGTCTGCACTGTATACCGTTCTCTTTGGGAATGATTTCCATCATTTTTTTTAAAGAAAATACACAGTTGAACACACACTCTTTCTTACGACAGTGGTGGAAAAAAGTTCATGCCCCAACCCTTCCATACGTGAAAATGTTTCTTGGTTTAATTTCGGTTAGTTACTAACCGTTATTGATGGCCAACGGTTCTGTCAAACATTAAGCTTGATATTTAAACAAGGTTGTATAGCTAGCATTCCCTGCAGCTTAGTTTAATTACTGAACTTTGAAAAGTATGAACAGGCTCCCACATTTGAACCAAGGTAGAGTAGTTACTCTAGCTTAGTTTAGATATAGTTAAATTGGAGTAAAAACCAATAAAAAAATACAAATTTATATTGATAAAAAGTTACAATTAACATAGCAAGATAATTCATGATTGCATTATCTTTGGCTAAGAAGAGATAATAAAAACTCTATTTGTGAATAGTTTTTTTATTAATTTTATTATCATATTTGTTCATTTTAATCTATTATTTGTGTAGGTGATACAGGAACCACACTAAGAGTGAATGTGATATAAAGATTTATAAACTATATTGTATCATGAAGATACTTCTAAAACATTTTTTTATTAGCCAACGAAAGAAGCCATGGGCATGGTTAAACTATCAAGCTTTTGGGTAATGATATTCTCAAGTCATTAAAGTAAAACTTCATTTTAAGAGGATGTCAAAATATTTATGTTTGGTGGAATCTCTATGGAATTTATAAAATCTATAAAAAGATATTATTGATTTAAACTATTTTATATTTGAGATGATATTCATGGAATTTATAAACCTCCAAACCCTATAAAGAGATATTATTGATTTAAAGTAAATAAGTTTGTATAACATAACCAACTATGCATGTAGAGAAAACTTTACATTATTTTCCAAATAAATAATTAAAATTTATTGGGAGGCAAATCTATGGCAAAGACAAAGCATCCCTGCTTTTGCAAAAATTAGTAACATTTCGCACGGTTTTGCATCTAAGTTTAGCATCAGGTTCTAATAGGCTATCAAATCTTACATAGTAACACAAAAACACAAAAAAAATCTTACATAGTAACACAAAAACACAAAAAAAATATGTTTGTGTGACTGGGAATGGTCATTTGAGAGGGAATGAAAATAAAAGAAAAAACAAAAGCTTTGACGAAAATGATAATAAATTTATTAAAAACTAAATAATTGATTAGTTTCCTGTATTAGGATATACTTATTTTTGCTATAAGGCTTTTTTTTGGAATTTGTTGAATTTGGAGGAGCCTCTCGAGAACAGTTTGAGAAAAATAAAGGAAAATACAATTATAATGATAATACAAAGGAGTGCACTAAAAAATAATGTAGAATTTCGAATAGTTTTAGAAATAGAAATCTTACATAACCCTCAATGACAATGTATGGTTCCATTATTATTGCCAAATCGATAAAGATATTTTTATGGATGCATTGTTGTATACCAGCTCATGCTCTATAATGAATATAAATTAGTGTTGGTTCACTAGATGAATGTTGGCCAGCAATGTGTATATTATAAGAATGTTGGCCAGCAATGTATATATTATTTTCTTATAGATATGTAATTAAAAAAAAAATCAAAATCTTTTCTCGAGATTTGACATTAATTTGCTAAAATAAAATTTTGTAAAAAGGAAAAAGAAAAAAAGAGCAGACAGTCAACCATCCAGATTTAGTACAACCTAAGCTTTTTGACTTTTTGTTTTTTAATCTAAAATTAATTTGATCGTTTCAGCTTTAGTAGAACCCAAACCTTTTCTTTTGACTCAAAAATTATTGATGAGAAATTGCACCGTTACAGAGATCGAGTCAACTACTTCGATAGCTTTTCAATTTACGAAATCTCAGTGCTTAAGATTATTCGGATTAGAGTAGATTAAAGTAGTGTGAGTGGGTAATATTTTTGCTTAGAAAATAATTGAAATTTTAGTATAATATTTTAAAATTGTAGAAAGCCTTGGCATAGCCCTACATAGAATCTGTTTTTAGGATTTTTTCAACATAGTAATCATGTCTAGTGAATGGGACCTGGGTGGGGAGGTCATCATTAACCTTTCTAACCACCCAGGTTATACATCATTGACAAAGATCAATCAAGTTCTACAGTGTAAACTCAGCATAGGTGGAACACTGAGTAATTACCTGAGATTATGGAGATTGTTGATTCCCCAAATATTCAGCAATGAGACTGACATGGATCGGTTCAGTCTGACTAATTACCATGTAAACTCAGCATAGGTGGAAAACTGACTAATTACCCTGAGCTTATGTAGATGGCTGATTCCCCAAATATTGGGCAATGACACTGACATGGACGTGGTTCAGTCTGATTAATTACCGTATAAACTCAGTATAAGTGGAAAACTGAGTAATTACCCTGAGCTTATATCGATTGCTGATTTCCCAAATATTAAACAATAACACTAAGATGGATGTGATTCAACAATAAACATAAAAATACCTAACTAATTATTCCACTCCAATTTTAACCACTCAGAACAGAATTAAGACTTCACAATAATACTACTAGAACTTCTAGAACAACGTTGGTGAATTGGATGGTTTTGTCTGCATTCAAACAAATTGCAAGTAATGGTGATTACAGTCGTACACTCTTTCGTCGAATTTGACTTATGGACACATTTATTTATACAGAGAGCCAAGAAGATGCCCATCTTTACTGTTTCAATTTGTCGTGTGTTGACAGAATAAACAGCCTCCACTATAATGTGATGTGGAGACCTGGTCTAACATGTCTGGCAGACTAGAATTTATTTAGGCCATTGGGTTATGGGTTCTGGTTTAATTACTGGTTACAAAAACATGAGCTGTTGCATTTGGGGTGTTTGTCAACGTGGTATGTATGATTAGCAAAACACAGTGCCTGGCCTAGATCCATTATGACAGGGAGTTTTTTTGGTTTATTATCTCTTTAATAGCATTTTCTGTGTTTCAAAGATTAAATGGATGTTTTAAAGTTAAGTAGGCATGGTTAGTAATTTAATTTAAAAATTAGAGTATTTTATTTATGGTTTGGTGGCGTATTTGTATGGTATTTATCTAAAAAAAATAAAACTTAGATTTATATTAGCAATGATATATTTTAAGTATAGATTTAACATGAGCTCAGAGATTAATTTTTTTCAAATAATAATTTTTTTAGAGTGCAAAATACAATGTGTTATTTTTCATTCTTTAAATTATATTTTTAATGCTAAATAGAGTATATATAGGACCAAATAAACGTTTTAACCATAAACCTTAATTGTTTCATGGTATATACATGTAACAATAAACCTTAATTGTTTCATGATATATACATATTTTTTTTTAAATGATATATAATATATAGACAATTTACATTAAAATATTTTACATCGAGACATTTTATCGCCCAAATTAAAATGTTTTATTATTATTAATATATTTTTAAGTATATGTCAATCTTTATTCTTATTAAAATATTTTATTGATAACCCACATTGAATATTTTTTTCCGCAAGGAAAAATCATAATTTTCATTATATAAAATATTGAAAATTATATGTAGTAGATGCACAAAGGAGCATATCTCAAAACTAGTAGCCATCTTGCCACATACATCATATAGATCAGTAAAACTATGTCTTCATATAAGTATTTAAGCACAAAAATGTATACATATGTACATATCCATAAAAACATGAGTTATCTGCAAAAATAATCAAAAAGTGTCCCATCTATAAGCTAAGAGGGAGCATATCGATCCTCTATCCAGAATCTTGTTCCATGAAAGACCTATAGTATTGAAAAAAGTCCAATTCCAAATGCTCCTCAATCATCCAAGAGCCAAAAAATATTGTTGCACAGCATCTTTGGATAGACCGTCAGAAATTTGGTTCCTTTGACTGTAGATGACAACATATCACAAAATCAAATTGTGATTTTAATATCATTACTTCATCCATCAGATCCATCAGATTTTTGAGTGTGTACACGTGACAATTTGATACTTGACTGAACCAATTTATGACAATTTTAGAATCACCAAAAATCCTAAGATATCAACATCCTTTTTCTAGGGAAAAATAAGCAAAAGTCTAAGGTTGTTAAGTTCTGCGTAGTTATTTGTACCTCCCTAATCCCATTCTCAGTTTGAAAAAATGATCTTCATTTAAATACAAGATAGCCCCACCTCCACATCCTTCTGGTTGGGCGGATCCATCAAAATATGCCCATGGCTTTGCTTTATCAATAACTTATGTACTAATGTTCTGGATCCTATGATTTTGTACATCTTCAAGGATCATGTGATATGTTGCCATTGCATGGGAACTAGTAATAGTCCAATTCTGTTCTTTTTCATGAAATATTTTTTTGTTCCTACCCAACCAGATGCCCCAACAAACCAATTGGGGTAAATTCTTGAGTTTTGCAGGATGATCCCTATTCCACTATGACTCCCAAGCCTCTGGAAATGATTCACCCTACCACCTAATGTTAATTGCTAACATATGATATATTTGGTTCCATAATTGAAGTGTAACCGGGCATTCAAGGAATAAATGATTTATAGATTATGCATTCTCCTTACATAAAGCACACTAGGTTAGACATTGCATTCTCCTTACATAAAGCACACCAGGTTGGACCTTAAGGGATTTACGTTGAAGATTATCACTTGTAAGAACCTTGTTGCTACCAAAGCAACCACCACCAAGCACTGCTATCGGGTTTGTTTTTTGCTAAAATTAAAAGATAACCATTTTTTGGAGTGTATTTACCATGGGAAGTTATTGTCTAGATAAGTTCACCCCTTTCTCCTGAATTTTTACATGTGCTTTCATGAGGGCATTGGTGTACATTGAAATTTTTTATATACAACATTAAATGTTTTATTTTAACAAATTTTTTTCTATATATAGATATATATGAAGTTGATATATACATAGATTAGCCAACATAGATCTTCAAATAGTTTATTTAAATCTCTTGTTAAAATATTTTTTAAAAATATAAGATTTAAACATCTTACTCATACATCTTTTTACTTTTAATTATTTTAGCTACCATTATTTTTCTATTTAGAACATAATTTTTAATTTATTTTCTATTTTAAAGGGGTATAGACAGATAGACTTACACATCCCATTGGAAAAATATATATTTTTACATATTTATAACTTTTAAAGTTTATTTTCATAATGTGTTTAGTCTAGATTAAAGAAAATTAATATAATAAGATTGTGGAAAAATGCATTTTTTTTTTAGCTTTTTTCATAAATATTTTAGTTTATTTTCATCAAATTTTTGGTATATTTTCTTTAAAGTTGATTAGGAATTAGAAAAACTTTAATTTTAAATGATTGATTTTAGGTTTTCCAAAAAATTCCCAAAAAGATAAATCCATTTTTACTCTCAAAAATACAATTTAATCAACTATTATGATCTAATTTTAAAATAAAACACACATTGACAACACCAGCACTCAACATTAAGAAAAAAATGCTGAATAAAAAAAGAAATTCGTGACAGCCTCAAAGAGGCCTTTAATCACTTCAGTAATAGTATGCATGAGAAGTTTCGCCAAACTGAAATGAAATGATTTTTTAACCTCCACAAGACTAAAAATAGTCTATGAGACCATTAGTTCTCTCCTTTTCATCTTTTGCAATTCAATCATTTTTTTATTCAAATTGATGATGAGCTAGCGCAACCTTCCAACAATCCCTTGGCTGAAAAGACAATGCCAAGAAAGGAATGCTAACATATTCCCATAACGTTTTTTGATGTCTTTGAATGCATCACATTCCAAAATGAAATGTTTTTCCGATTTCACTGCCCCAGACATACAAAATGTACACACCCATTATTCCCAAGCTTCTTTAGGCCTTTTCCACCCTTCTGTTTCACACTGAAGTTGATGTGAGTTGGTTCTTAATTGAGCAATAAGAACATTTTCCCTCATGTTAGCTTCAATGAACTCCTTTTGTTGTAGATCACATGTATCGTGGAATTCCTCAATGTAGTACTTTTCTTTTACGAAACTTCTCCATAACAAAAAAGTTTAGCTCTTTGCTATTTGTGGGACATGCTTTGAGGTAGATATTCCATTCTTGCATCCATGTGTAGCTTTGTTTCATCCATGTTTTCTTTCTTTCACTCATGCCTTCATTGAAGATAACATTAGGCCATCTACCTACTCCCATTTGCTGAATTCTTTTTAGATATCTTAAGAGCTACACCATAACAATTGCTTCTATGAGAGTTGCTCCTGTTTCACTCAACATTATCTCATAAGGTACCGAACATTTTATTTTGAACTTGTTCATGATCAAGGGTTTTTGGATTTTCACAATTTGTTTCCATTTTGAGACGGGTGCTTCTATGAGAGTTGCTCCTATTTCACTCAACATTATCTCATAAGGTATCTAACATTTTATTTTGAACTTGCTCATGATCAAGGGTTTTTGGATTTTCTCAATATGTTTCCATTTTGAGACGGAGTTGCTGCTAGCCCACAATTCACACCCATATACCATCACTAGACAAACTAGGAGTCCAAAAAACACTCCCATTTGCTGAATTCTTTTTAGATATCTTATGAGCTACACCATAACAATTGCTTCTATGTGAGTTGCTACTGTTTCACTCAACATTATCTCATAAGGTACCGAACATTTTATTTTGAACTTGTTCATGATCAAGGGTTTTTGGATTTTCTCAATTTGTTTCCATTTTGAGACGGGTGCTTCTATGAGAGTTGCTCCTATTTCACTCAACATTATCTCATAAGGTATCTAACATTTTATTTTGAACTTGCTCATGATCAAGGGTTTTTGGATTTTCTCAATTTGTTTCCATTTTGAGACGGAGTTGCTGCTAGCCCACAATTCACACCCATATAGTCTCACTAGACAAACTAGGAGTCCAAAAAACACTCTAATCGTTTTCCAATCCCATAACTCTGCCTCTCTACATCTGTTTTGAATATATAAATGTGTTTTGATTCACATTACAGTATTATAGTACTACTCATAGAATACCATATCATCCCATAACTCTGCCTCTCTACATCTGTTTTGAATATATAAATGTGTTTTGATTCACATTACAGTATTATAGTACTACTCATAGAATACCATATCAACTAACTTAACGTTCAAACTAAATTTTAAATCAATAGATAGTTTATTTAATTTTTTTTTGTTTAATAATTAGATTGACTTTAGATCGGGGTTAATCTAAGTATGCTCAACCTAACATAAGCGGCTTATTACCAAAATCATGGAAATGTGCATCTAACTTGAACACACCTTAAATAGATTCAATTAACCTAAAAAAACAAAAATTTTAGTGAAATCTAACCTACTTTATTTTAAAGCATGAGGTCATAAAAAGTCTTTGAAAGAAGTTGGCAAACTGCATTAAATTTATGTTAATTTATTGAGCAGTGGGAGTAGTCCAATTTCTGACCAGCAAAGTTATTAAATTTTGGCAGATTCTAACCAGGAAATAGTTGGGCAGCATCTGAGCTTCTATCTTTTTTATTTTTGAGCATCCATATTCTTACCTGATGTGAGAGATCCTCACTCTCTTGCAAATTTTCAGTGAACACAGTTAATTAATTTATGATTTCAGTCCAGGTTGCAGGAGTCCTGGTGATTAGGAGCATTCTCCAAATCACCAGTTAGGGTCACTTTCCATATGATTAGCAGGATTGTCCGAATCAATCACCCTTTCCAGGATCCATCTAGATTTTCCAATCTGGGTGCCCTAAAGCAGACCTTACTAGCATGGGCCAGGGTCATTGTCCGAATCAATCACCCTTTCCAGGATCCATCTAGATTTTCCAATCTGGGTGCCCTAAAGCAGACCTTACTAGCATGGGCCAGGGTCATTTGGTGAGCTACTGTGGCAGATAATGATGATAATAATAATAATTATTATTATTGAAAATTTATCATAGGTCAAAATCATTTTTATTAAGCACATGTTATTTGAAATTATTCACTCATGAGGGTTTAGACGAAGGTAAATTTTGTCAGAGTTTGGTTGACATGTTATTTGGAATTGTTTACTGATGATGGTCTAGACGAAGGTAAATTTTCCCAGATTTCGGTTGACATGTTATTTGGAATTATTTGCCAAATTTTAGTTGACATGTTATTTGGAATTATTTTGCCAGAATTTGGTTGACATGTTATTTGGAATTATTCATTGATGATGGTCTACAGGAAGGTAAATTTTCCCAGATTTTGGTTGACATGTTATTTGGAATTATTTTGCCAGATTTTGGTTGATGTGTTATTTGGAATTATTCCTGGATGATAGTCTAGACGAAGTAAATTTTTCCGGATTTTGGTTGACATGTTATTTGGAATTATTTACTGATGATGGTCTAGAAGAAGGTAAATTTTGCTAGATTTTGGTTTACATATTATTTGGAATTATTTATTGATGATGGCTTAGAGGAAGGTAAATTTTGCAGAGATTTTGGTTGACATTTTATTTGGAATTATTTATTGACAAAGGTAAATTTTGCCGAGATCTTGGTTGCCTAAACAGTTTTGTTGAGAGATAGAAATTAATATTTAAAATAAATTTTGTTAATATATATTTTTAATTTTTATTAATTTAATTCAATTTTTTATAAAGAAATTAATAACTAAAACATATAATTACCGATACTATTAAAGAGAACTTAGCATTACCATTAAGACCAATTTAAATCCATCTTAAGGATCTATCATGTGCCAAGAGAGATGAAATCTCTGGAGGCACAAACCTCTTTTTTGAGTAGATTTGGTCCCTCTCGATACGAAGTTAAGATGGATCTAGGTTGGTTTCAGTTGTGTGCGGCCAAATAAAATCTAATGAACATATGATTAATTTTATCAATAATATGTAAATTCATCTTTAAAATATGCATAGTTACATCCAGTTTGTTGAGATGATAAATATTGTTAATAACTTTAATGATGAAAAATAATGAAATACAAATTTTGAATGTAAAGTGGCAATGTAATAGTGTTGAATGATAGAAAATGTGAATAATAAGAATATAGTCAATTACAAATAGTCCTCATTATGATTAATCTCAAACTATTTTCTTTTACTATTCTTATTTTCACCTTGTCACTTTTGTCATCTTTTCATATTGATTGTCATATGACAGGTTAAATTGTAAACCATTTAAATCTTTAGCTGGAGCTATTGTAGTAAACATCATACCTTGTCTCTCTTTCTCTCCAATATTAATAGGTTGAATTACTATAACACAAAAATCAATATATATTGTCAATAATTTTTTGTGCTTACATTGAAATCAATGCACAATGTTAATCCAATCACTTTAAAATTAATGTACCATCATACATCCAGTTACATCAAATTAGAAATCAACATCTACACTGAAATCGATGCATCTAATGCAAGCAAACAAATAATACTAGAAATCAACGCCTACACTCAACAACGCGTCTAGTGCAAGCAAGCAAATAGGATTATAAACCAGCATCTACAATGAAATCAATGCATCTAGTGCAAGTAAGCAAATATGATTATAAACCAACATGTACACTGAAATCACTGAATTTAGTGCGAGCAATAAAATAGGATTAGAAATGACCATCTACATTGGAATCAATGCATTTAGTGCAAGCAATCAAATAGGATTAGAAATCATCTACATTGAAATCAATGCATCTAATGCAAGCAATCAAATATTAGTAGAAATCGGCATCTACATTGAAATCAATGCATCTAGTACAAACAATCAAATAGGATTAGAAATAACCATCTACAATTAAATCAATGTATTTTGTGCAAGCCATCAAATAGGAATAGAAATCATCTAAATTGAAATAAATGCATATAGTGAAAGCAATCATATAATTAGGAATCAACATCTACACTAAAATCAATGCATCTAGTGCAAGCAATAAGATAGGATTAGAAATCACCATATACACTGAAATCAATGCATCTAGTGTAAGAAATCTTCTTCCCTCTCTCCCTGCTCCATCTATATCTATATCTCCCTCCATCTCTCCTTCTTTGTCTCTCTATCTCAAGCCCCCAAACACACATGCTCTCTCACTCCATATCCATCAATCTCTCTGTCCCTCCCTCCCTCTCTTGATCTCTCTCTTCTTCCTTCTCTTAAATTTCCATCTATATCTCTATCTCCCTTTGTCTCTCTATATCAGCCCTAAAACATACACTCTCTTTCTCCTATTTATCTATCTATCTCTCCCTCCTCCTCCTCTCCCTCCCTCTCTCTCTCTCTTCCCCTTCTCTCCATCTCCCCCGCTTCTATCTCTCTTCCCTCCTACTGTCCTATCTCCCTCTCTCTCCATCTTCCTTATCACTCCCTCTCTCTCTCTCCACCTTTCTTTTTCTATTTCATTATTCTTACCTCCCTCTCTCTCCCTCTCAAACTCCACCTCTCCTTCCCTCCCTCTCTCCACTCTCTCGCATCCTCTCTCTCTCCCCCTCTCTCTCTCTTCACCCTTCAACTCTTTACTATATCCATTCCTCTCTCCTCTCTCCTTCTCTCCCCCATTCTCTCCATCTCTCCTTCTTTGTCTCTGTATATCACCCCCAAACATACACACTTTCTCTCCACCTATCCCTTGTCACTCCCCCTCCCTCTCCACTTATCACTCTTTATGTATTTCTTCTTCTCTCCCTCCCCCCTTTAACTCCATATACCTATCCCTGCCTCTCTCCTCATTTCTTCCTCCCTCTCTCCTCCTCTCTCTCAAGTATTCTCTTGTACTTCCAATCTCTCCCTTTCTCTCCTAGCTCCTTCTCTCTTCCCACATGACTCTCTCTCTCTCTCTCTCTCTCTCTCTCTCTCATTGCCCTCCAATTCTCTCTCTTCCCCCATCAGTCTCATTCTCTTACTTAAGTCATGTCTCTCATTCTTCCTCTCTCTCCCTTTCTCTCATACCTCCCTCTCTCTCTCTCTCTCTCTTTCCCCTCCAACCCTATCTCTCTCTCTCGCTCCCCCCCCTCCAACCCTCTCTCTCTCTCTCTCTCTCTCCAACTATGTTACTATATCCCTCCCACTCTCCTTCTCCTCCCCTTATCTCTATCTCTCCTTCTTTGTGTCTTTATCTCACCCCTAAACATACACTCTCTCCCTCCAACCCTCCCTTGTCACTCCCTCTCTCTCTCCATTTCTCACTCTCTATGTCTTTCTTCTTCTCTCCCACTCTCCCCCTCCAACTCCATATCTCTATCCCTCCCTCTATCTTCCTCTCTCGCAAGTCCTCTATCTCCTTTTCTCTCCTACCTTCCTCTCTCTTCCCCATCTTTGTCTCTCTCTCTCCCCTCCAATCCTCTCACTATCTCCCTCCCTCTCCCACCTCCATCTTTATGTCTCCCTCTCCTACTCTTACCCTTCCCTACCTATTCCCTACCTATCTCACTTCTCTCCCTTTCTCTCGCTTAATTCATCCTCTCCCATCTCCTCCAATTTATCTCAATCTCTCCCTTCTCACTCCCCCTATCTCTCCACCTCTATCACTCTATCTCTTTGTTCTTCCCTCCCATATATATTACAAAACTATTACAAAATATATTACCATGTATATTAAAATTAACATATTACAAAACTATAATATATTACAAATAAGACACCAAAATAAATGCATATTACAAAATATATTAAAACTAACATATTTCAAAATTATGGTAATGTGGGATTTGATGGATCCATAATTAATTCCCTTAGCATCAATGATTAATAGAGCTCGATGCTAAGATTAATAAGTCAGAAAATCTTATAGATTATGTTATATTAACAACTCTGGTTTGCAATTCATTAAGATTATAACTTAATCCATTGATTAAATAATCTTAATTTCTCAATTAAGTCTATTCCAACTTATCAATTAATACTTGATAAAATGTACGTCCATTACTTGAAAACATTAAGGGTTACAATTTGTTATAATAATAAATTGTAACGTTTAATGTTTTTAAGACAAGTAGAGAATATTATCTACATCTTTTTCAGCTATTTGAAAAGTCATCTAGTGAAATTTTATTCTTCCTTTTTAAATCTTTACATTCATGTAGATTAATCTTAATTGCTTAATTAGGTTTATCCAATTAGAAAAGCTAGTTTTTCATGAAAAAAACAAATTTGTAATGAATTCCTATTTTTAAATCTTTACATTCATGTAGATTAATCTTAATTGCTTAATTAGGTCTATCTAATTAGAAATGCTAGTTTTTTCATGAAAAACAGATTTGTAATGAATTCCTATTTTTACTATTATTGAAGAAAACTCACTAGTAATGAATTCCCTTTAACCTAGCAAAAACAGTTTTGTGTGTCTCTTGCATTATTTGGTAAATTATAATATTTCATTTTTTTGTTCTAAATAACAATATTTGACTTAATGTTTTGATTACAAGGTGGGTTACCAACTTAATTCCATATGACAAAGAAAAAACACCAGTTTTGACAGAGTTGAAAACATAAAAACAAAAACATAGAAAAAACATAAAATGCACAGATGAAGAGTAATCAAATCAAACCTAGAATCAATCACAGTTCTGTCTGACACCAAAATCCTTTCCCACAAATATTATTTCCCACTTCACACAACTCCCAAAATCCTCTCTCTCAAATATTATTTCAAACTTCCCACTGTCACCGAAATGGTTCCTCACAAATAGAATTTGACACTTTGTTTTTGTGATAAATTTATATAGTTAGGGAGAGACATCCTTAATAAGGGAGAGATGCCGCCATTAGATTAAATTTTACACATTACATTAAGTTTACATTTACATGTTTACGTTTTTACGTGAGATTTGCGCCATACATTTACATTTATATTTATGTTTTTACATGAGATCTACCTCCATACTGGGCTTTACGTTTACATTTACGTTTACATATTTACCTTTTTACGTGATATCTACCCGATATTGGGTTGTCGAGCGCCTCTCAGCGCAAAAAACTCTCATGGTGGTTATGATAACTCAAGAATCATACTATTTACACTTAACCAAGATTCACTATGAATCCAAAATCTTCGAACTACTTTGAGGATTTTTTTTTAATAATTATAAAAATATTAAATTTCTAAATTATAAATTTAAGTAAAATTATTATATCAAAATATGTAATAAACAAGGACAAAGGGCATTAATCACCACACACACGGTTTAGAATGAACGAGGTGAGTAAATGAGTGAGTTAGGGGAATGGCAACTGGAGAGGTTGCCAAGGTGGTAAGCACGACAATGAATTTTATAGGTTTTAACTTTGTACAAAATTACCTGCAAATGAATTCTTTTTCTTAAAAAAAAAACAATAGTGAGAACATAAAACAAATATACACAATTTTTTTTCCTAGATCCCAAAATCGGAATTACCAAATTGATTTTTCATTATATTTCTTTTAATGTTATAACACATATATATTCATGCGAAAGCATTCATAAACCCCAATCCATTAACCCTGGATTAGAACATAACTGTAGTTCACTTGATCGTATCTACAAAATACCATGGGCAAAAAACCATCATGCCCAAAACCATATGAAAAACCCATTCACAAAACCATGGGTAGGTCAGCTCACCATCTTTGGTTCTGCTCCCCATCCTTGGGTCTGCATAAAAAAACTCTGGGGGCGTTTCCCTTAACCCCGTACAGGGAGCTACCTCCCCCTGCATACAATGCCTATTTCTAGCCATGGAAAGAATGTAACACATATCCAACAAATTTGGCATTTTGGGATATTGGAATTCACGCAGAGGCAAGAATGTTTAGCTCTTTCTTGGCTTTCTTCCTGAGGGGACGATGTTGGTTTTGGTTTTCAGACCCAGCTAAGTGCAACACTGAGAGAACCACAAGGCTTCAACAAGTTCCTATTGCATGGGATTCTGGAAAGAAATAGACAAGGAGTGGGTTGGTGAGGTAATTCAGGTGTGCGGCTTGCCTTCACCCATGGTAGGTTCGCTTGGAATCACTTGTGGTGTCGTCTTCACATTGGAGTGACATTCCATTGCCCTAGCTATCTCAGGTGACCGGTATCATTTCTATGCTCATGTTATGGTTTTTGCATTGCATCATTTTCTCTTTTCATGTTGTCTTTGGAGTCCTGGGTGGATTGCCCCTTTGTTTGCAGCAACATTAGAGGTTTGATGCCCTGGCTCCCTGGGTCATGGAACCGCTTATGGATCAAAGAATTTTAAGGTTTGATAGTGTAGTTGTAGAGTCGTTCTTGCAGAGGTGGTGTATTTTAGTTCAGAAGGGAGAAACTTTTGTTCCCCGTCCCCACGGGCCTCCATACAGTGGTGACCAGGTCAATAAACTGTGGGGCCTCTTGGTGGCAGGTAGGAAGTGTGCCTGCATATCTGTAAGGGAGGAAGATTGGGAAGGATTGCGTGTATTGTTTGGCTCTCCCATCATGCAACGTCAGAGAGGGTGCCCCAAGCGAGGAGGAGGGAATCGAGGTCGAGGAATTCACAATGAGGATGAGGAGTTGGAAGCTTCCCTCAGAGGTTCACGTGGGCGAGTCATTCTGCCAGCTGCTTTTGGAACCATAGATGCCCAAATCTGCCTCCTTTAGCATTTGGCTAATCGGTTGGCCCCAGCACAGAATGAGGACCATGCAGACCTGGTTGGCTTTCTTGTCGATATCTTTCACAACCAGACACGCATCCTGGATCACCAAGCCACCCTTCGGAGAAACGAATAGCAGCTTCACGATTGCATGGATAATTTCGAGACTCGCATGGCTCACGTGGAATCCCACATCCATGAGGCTTTTCGTCCAAATGCTAATGACAGAGCTACAGAGGCAATTGCCTCTAATCCTATTCAATTGTGAAGATGTAAATCGACTTTGTATATTTTTTTCACAGATTTTGTGCATGGTGGGCAATAGATAGAATGAGACTCTGTTTTCCTTGCTTTTTTTCTGAGATGTTTTGTATGTACTTACTGGCCAACAAATCTGGTCGTAGTGAGGCTTTTTTAGTTTGCAAAAAAAGTCCTCACAATGTATCATTTTCCTTATTTAATAGAAAATTGTGGACTTATAAAAAAAAAAATAGAGAATTTATTTCTTGTGCCAAAAATTAAAAATACAATATTTTATTTTTAAATGGTTTTAATTTCAATAAATTTTGAAATCGAGAATTATTATTTTATAAATAAATATTCAAAATTTATTATTTAAAAATAATAACCTAAAATTTTTTAATTTCTGACAAATTATTTATTACTAATTTATCTAATTAAAAAATAATTTATTTGACCTAAAATTCTTTAGACCAACTTTAGAATTTCAAATTTATTTTACTTCTCAAATGGAAATTTGATAACAATCGCATGTAAGTTTAAGTTTTATGTAGATTATAAATGTATAACTTTTCTATTATTATATGCAAATTTTGTATAATAAGTAATTTTGAAAGTACTCATCCTTAAAAGAAAAACACAATGACTCACTAATCTAACTCTATAGCACCCAAAATATATGAAAATTCAAGTAATTCAAATAAAGCCAAATGATCGATAATTAGGAAAAGTTACTAGTCATTCACTTTATATGTTTCAAAAAATAAATTATGCCATTAGTTACGTTTGAGAATTAAAAAAATTTCGGTCAAATTCTCCAACATTAAGTTACCGGATTTGTGTACTCCACATTATCCACAACACAAACTTTTTGAAAAAATAATAAATAATGAGATTGGAACCCTGAATGAATTGACTATAAACCATTCCAATTTGTACGATTCATTATTGCTGTCAATTTTGACAAGTCAAGTATAAGCACATTAGTGACAGTAAGATGCATGGAAAAAGTGAGAAAAAATCTCCCGCCAAAAATTATACTTATACCAGCATAAGTCAAGTATAAGCACATTAGGAGAAACATATGAAGAAAATAAATTTATGGTATAGTTTAATTAGGTATTTTCATGATATGAAGTATTATATATATTATAAAAGAAAAGTATTATTATATATTATAAAAGTTAAGGTTCGAGTAAAATAAATAAGAAGAAAAAAGAAAAGAAATTTATGAGGTAGTTTAATTGGTTATTGTCGTAATATAAAGTATTATATATACTACGAAATTTAAGGTTCAAATCTCTGTGGGTTAAGTCAACAAAAATAAAAGAAAAGCAATTGTCCATGGGGTGTAGATAATAACAAGGTGTTTTGTTATGGCACTCTATGGTGTAAAGGTCATTGGTTTGAAACTCCGTGGGCAAAATTTCAGTGATTGTAAGGGTTGGTGTGGCCACCCAAGTTGGGTGCGATCCCCGGGTGATTTTGACAACTGAGATACCCCTTGGTCGCGACTACTCAAGCCACAAGTTAAGCGTGCCAATCATCTCAGGACTCACACAACCTAACAAACAAAAAAAGAAAAGAAAAAAATAGTATCAAATTGAAGAGTAAGGCAGGGACATTGAAATTGATATCAACGTAGTGATGATCACTATTAACTTAAAATCAAGGTAGGGTCACATAAACATATATCTATATAGCAATCATCACCACCATTTGTAGTTGCGTGCTTATGAGAAATAATTACAATTAGAGAAGAATATTGTTGAATGGGTAACAACTACTTGTTGGATTACCACATTTTCCTTATGTCATCTTTGCGTGGAGAATTTGCATGCCCAATTTAGCAAATGCAACTCAGAATCGATACTCTATTAGGGAAGAAATTTCCCGCTGACACATAAACAATAATGGAATGATTTAAATTTTAGTCAATACTTAGTTTGCGCTAAGGTTTTCCATCCTTCTTATGAGATGGGAGCTCATGTGAAATTTGTTGGTCCGTTAATCAAGGAGCCAAATGTATATGACCTTGGCACTCCTTACACAAAATGTTTTATGATCTAACGCTTAAACATCCTCAATCATATAAAAGAAATGGTCTTCTCCAATTTCTAAAATGAAATATGAATATGATAATGACACCACAACGTTGGCAATAAAATATTGCTGATGGTCCATTTGATGGTGTGTTCACTCTTGGGAGGGTATTTGACATGATGCTTAAAGCCCTTCAAAATAGGGAATCAATTTTAATGAGAAGTGTGCATGTGGTTAATATGGACATCAAGGACAATCATGAAGAGGCCTTTGTTGGTGCATACTTGGTACTTGATTTCTGTCAAAGGCTTGAAAGCAATTTAGGGAGGTGAAATAAATGGTTTATGAAAACTACCACGAGGTATTAAAATTCACCAAGTGCACTCTGGTTTTGAATTTAGGGGCCAACATACCCAAAATTGTTGAGGGTCTTGAAGATTTGTGTATGATCAATTTGGATAACCAAGCCTTAACCAATAAACTCATAACCAAGCACAAGAGAACCCATTAAGAAATAACAATAATTCTAGGTCCAAGTAGTGAAGATCTAGATAAAGAACCAAATTGATAGTCATAACCCATTCCAATGCGAGTAATAGTCATAAATTACCTTTGTCCTCTTCGAAATCAAGACCCAACAATAGCTTATTATGTTGACTCTACAATAACTTATATAGTGAATACCCTTTCTTTATTCCATTGTTGTAGTGAAACCCTGGGTACCCCAACCCCTTGCCCCATATATACATATATGGTTTGTTTCCCCCAAGTACAAATATATGAATGGAGTCCTTTCTTCCCTCCTAATTTTTTGGGGGATGTAGGCAGGCTTCTTTTCCATCAAACGAACCACATCTCTTTTTCAATCCTATTTGCCTTCCACTCCCTTTCCTTATCTCCTCCAACAACTCAAAAGTCAAATGCTTTCTACTGCAACCCACTAACTAGGATAATGCCCTCATAATTGTTCGTTCACTCAAGAGACTAAGCTATCCTTGAGCCTAACCCCAATACAAATGTTCTACCACACAAGCCTGATGCGAAGATCTCCCTAGATAGATCACAAGGTAACCAACCCCACACTTGATCCCAATGCAAATGGTACCCAAAAAAATCCTGATGCAAAGGTCCCCACAACCCTTAGGAACCATTAGAAATTATTTCCCATACTAAAATCATGATGCAAAGATTTCCACAACAACAAAGGTATCTAATGCAAATGGGATCTCGAATGATCTAAGGATTTTTCATCTCTAGATGCAGATGTTCCACCTACAAACGATTCAAATGATAAGCCTTATCATTTAACATAAGACAACCTTTGATTAAACTTGTCACATGTCCCTGCCATTGATGTGTAGTGTGACCTATTCATGTACTCTATGTGTGCTCTACCTACTACATATGTGATATGTGAGTTATGAGTTTGCTCTTATCTAGTCCTAAGCCACACTTGTCACCCCCTTACCCTCTAACCTCCACCTCCCAGCCTAATCTAACTTGGGCTAAGCTAACACCAAAAGGTCCATCCCCATAGAGGAGAAGGATAAAAGCACCAATACCAATTAGAACCCACTTAAGCACATTGATCTGGCATAGAATAAGTATAAATGTAAATTAGTGGTACCACAAAAGGAGTGTTAGTCCCTATATAAGATGTGTGTGCGCGTGTGAAGGGCATTGATCCTAATGAAATAAACCTGGACATGAGGTCTTTTCCTGAAATGTGGCATGTCATACAAGGCCACCTTGGATAAATGGTTTAGTTACACCTTAACTTTGGATGGATGCTTTGATGATTATATTTTGGCCAGGGAATTTTCCTTGGTAACCCCTCCCCTTAAGAATAGGTAAGCTAGACATGGATATACATGTACACTCCCTACTAGTTATGATCATCATTACAAGTACGGTTGAGAGAAGTAATAGTTACAGGAGCCAAGAAAGCTCACCGCTGAATCTTTTATTATCAATCTTCCTGGATTTCTAGATAATGTCTACTATAATTGCTTCTGGATCGCACTTCCAACCATGGAAAATTTTAGGGGCGAATGTTGGCCCTTAGGCGAAATTAAGGGGTTTTAAATTATTAGTGGGCGAATATTTTTTCCCTTAGGTGAAATTAAGGGGTTTTAACTTATTAGTGGGCGAATATTTTGTATCATAGTACATTTTTACAAATCGCCTCAAATAACCCGCCTTATTTTAAGGGAGAGGGTAAAAAAGGTAAATTTAGCCATTGAAATTAGGAGTTACAACTTTCCATTCACCCTAATTTTCAAGAATAGGTTTTATTTAAGTGAATCCTATAGGCTAAATACCATATTTATAAAAGAGGTAAGATAAATTAATAAAAATATAAATAAATGAGAGGTATGGTAAATAAATAAAACATTTTTTATATTTACTCCATAAGTCACCTTATATACATGCAAGGGTGTAAACAAATAAAAAAAAAGGTAAAGTGGAGGTATGGTAAATAAATAAAACCTCTTTTTATATTTAGTCCATAAACCTTGTTCTATTTATGAAGGCTCAAGAAAGAGGTTTTATTTAAGTGAATCCTATGGGCCAAATACCATATTTGTAAAAGAGGTATGGTAAATTAATAAAAATATAAATAAACCAGAGGTATGGTAAAAAAATAAAACATTTTTTTTTATATTTACTCCATAAGTCACCTTATATTTACGAACACTCAGAAAATGCGTTATATTTAGGTGAAACGTATGTGAAAAATACTATGGGACAAATACCATGGACTAGATTGTTATTAATACCATGCAAAAAAACATTATTAACCCTAATATTAGTATTAATAAAAATAAAAATGGCACATGCTATTGGCCCATGGTATTCACCAAAATGGCACATGGTATTGACCCATGGTATTCACCTAGAATGTAGCCTATTTAAATGGGGGAATTAAACCAACATAGATCCATCTTTACTCTGGATCTATCAACCCCCCCAGAGGTATCAAGATCCATCTTTACTTTGGATCTATCAACCCCCTGAGAGGTATCAAATATAGTGATATGCAAACTAGTATAGAGTGAAAAAATATTTGATCCCTCTTGGGGCTTGGTGGATCAAGAGTAAAAATGGATGTTGTAATTTAATGTATGTTAAAAATTTTAGCTTAGTTAAAATAAAAAATAAAATAAAAATCAACTATTAATTTTATTAATTTTTATAAATTACTAATAGTAATTTTTAAGCTCGAGGTTTATGATAACCC
>APFE030475639.1:0-86882 GCA_000404065.3 Pinus taeda | reverse complement strand
CAAGGGCCTGGTATTATCATCTTGACAAATACCTTCATCAACAAGGTTTTTCAAAAGGATCAGCTGATAGCAATCTATGCATAAAAATTGACAATGATAAATGTCTAATACTTGTTGTGTATGTTTATGACATCATTTTTGGTAGCAATGAAGAAGCTATGAGTTAAAACTTTGCATTGGTAATGAAAAAATAATTTGAAATGTCCCTGCTTGGTGAGCTTAGATACTTTCTTGGTTTACAAGTTCAACAAAATAAAGATGGAATTTTTCTATCACAAACCAAGTACCTCAAGCAGATCTTGAAGAAATATGGCATGGAAGACTCTAAACCAACCTCAGGATGCAGCCTCAGCGCAAATGATGAATCAACAACACTACATCAACCAACCTACAAATCCATGATTGATAGTCTGCTCTATCTAATAGGTACTCAACCAAACATCATGCATGCAGTGGGAATAGTTGGAAGGTTCCAAGCAAATCCAAAGAAATCACACCTTCAGACCGTCAAACAAATTTTTAAATATCTTCAAGGAACACAAAACTTTGGTTTATGGTATCCTAGAGATACAGATCTTACACTTCATGCATATACAGATGCAGATTGGGCAGGAAGCGTGGATGACAAAAAAAGCACTAGTGGTGGTGCATTCTATATGGGTTCTAGATTAGTGTCCTGGTTTAGTAAGAAACAAAGTTCCATTGCATTATCTATAACTGAAGCAGAATATGTGGTTGTTGCATCTTGCTGCACACAACTCCTTTGGATGATGCAAAAATTGCAAGACATTCAGATCACATGTACTCCACCCATCTCCATTCTATGTGATAATACAAGTGCAATAAGTATTTTAAAATCCAGTCATGCATTCTAAGACCAAGCACATACCTATCAAATATCATTTTCTCCAGGAACAAGTGCTTGGACAAAAGGTCAAATTGGAGTATGTTCCCTCTAAGGAGCAGGTTGCTGATATATTCACCAAACCACTGCCTAGGGAGACATTTGAATACATCAGACAAAATCTGCGAGTAGTTGATGCATCATCTTGCTGTTGACAATTATCTATTTCAGAGAAAAGTGGTTGTACGCGAGTTTCATGAAGCGTATCTATGTACATAGCTGGTTGCTATGGATACAATCGCGTATATGTTGGTTTGAAGAAAGACAGTGGGAAAGGCTTAGGATGAAAAGAGTCTGATATGGGTCTGACAGAGACCATCTAGCACAGGTTCAGGGGGAGCATATACTTCTAATAATGTATTGTTGGGAATTATCTTAGAATATCTTGGTACAATTTCACAGTTGTTTTTGTTTCAGGTGGAACAGGTGTAGAGGGAGATCATGGTTGCTGGTCTGGATGGTGATTGACAGATGCTGCTGATGATAGTTGTTGATGACTATCATAGTCTTGTTTTAGATATTTTGTCTCTATGTCATGTATATCTTTTATTATCAAGGTCATGTAACGACCTACTTTGTTTCCCCACTATGCCTGTGATGGATGATGTAATGTTCTTGTTTTATCATGTATAAACTTTTGGTATATCCCCACTTGGTTGGGTGGATGAGTCAATCTTGGTGTATTCCCACTTGGTTGGGAGATGGATGTATGTATGAATCTTTGGTGATAGGAAGGTCATTTATGATGTATAGAGTCATGTTCTTCTTATAGAACATCTTTTTGCAGACCTTGCTTGCAGTCAGGGGGAGCATGAACAACAAACTTCAGCATATCAGAGAATTCAACATGTACTTAGGGGGAGCATAACCCTTTTCCCTTGATGACAAAGGGGGAGAATTACTTGGGGTTGCCATCAAGTCCAAAGGGGGAGATTGTTGGCATTATGACACAAGTTTGGCACTATGACACATGTGTTTTCCTTGATGGCAACTCTCTCAAATGATAGATCATAGTTCAGGCTCACAAAATGAAGGAAAAAGAGATATACACAAGTTCCCCTTGAACAAACCGTGTATACATGTGGGTTCATAGACCAAAAGGCGCATATGTGTATACATGCACTTTCACACAAGGAAAAGCGCGTACATGTTGGAAAACTTGGTTTTGGTCCATGGTATTTGGCCGTTGGTATTTTGACCCATGGTATTGGTCCAAGGTATCTTGTCCAACATGTTGACCCCAGGTATTTGGTCCAAGGTATTGGTTCTAAGTGGTTTTAGACCATGGTATTGAGTAAGGCCTAAGACTATAAATGGAGGAGGAGATCATTAGGCAAAAGGCACTCAAGCATTGAATATCTAATGAAGAGCAAGATCTAGAATACTGGTCATTGGGTTATGTTGCATAGCTAGATCTGAATCAAGGAAGAACCTGAGTGCTTGAGGAAGGATACATTCTATTGATGGGTCAAGATCTTAAGGATTTAAGAGAAGTATCTTTATGTGGTTTTGATCTTTTATCTGAATAATTGGCGCATGTCGTAATCTGTAAATCTGATGATCTGGGTATAACTGATGTCTGAATAGTTGTAAAGGTTAAATCATCTTTTACAGATCCATATGCTGGTTCATTATAGCAAGGGCACGTATACACGTTGGTCTGACATTTCAAAATAGCGTATACGCAGGTTTGTCTTGAGAAAAGTGTGTATGCATGCAGGTTCGAAACATTGAAGTAGCGTACACCTCATAAAATATGTTCTAGCTACTTCTGTTTGCTGTTGCAGTGTTCTGGGTTCTGGCTTGGGTTTTGGTTACTGCTACTGTGTTCTGGTTACAACATTCAGAAAGTTATTGTTTGATTCAGTTTTCGTTGGTGCAAAGAAGATTGGTTGATGTAGATATATTTGATGTTTGATTGACGTTATTGATGGATCCAAGTCTGAAAATTTATGAAACGTGGTCCCTGGAAGAAAAGAGAAGGTTGTAGCCTTTTGTAGGTCAGCACCTACATACTACTAAATACATCAGCTAGTACAAGAGCTAGGGGGTTGTAGCTCTCTTCCAGGAGAAGCTGGAGAACAATAGAAGGTTGTAGCCTTCTGCATGTAGAAGCCTGCGTACTGGTATAAGACTGCACTAGTACAAAATTTGTAAAAAGAAGTTTCTTATTAAAGAAAGATAGAGACAATTGCAACAGGTGGTTTTCACCCACATTGCGTTTCCACCTTATATCTTGTGTTCATGTGTGTGATTGCATGTTCTGTTTATTGCACCTGGTTACTATTTATATGGTTCTGAAACACAGATTAAGGATCAACTAACTATATTATAAATTTGCAAGACATACACTGGTTTCTCTAAACATAGTTGCGTATACATGCAATTTGTACTAACAGAAGTAGCATATATAAATTTGCTTATGGAAATGAAATATTAATACTGATTCACCCCCCCTCTCAGTAGTATTTCCAACAAATTATGCACTCAACCTTGACCCCTCCTAACCTCATAGCATGTAAAAAAATTCCCACTAATAGTTATTCTTTTCCTAGGAATTATTCCACCATCAGAGCATATCCCATATGTGCTTGGTTGCACTTAAAATTTGTCCTTTGTCCCCCATCCAAATTTTCCTTTTTAGGGAATCAAAGTTCATGAACTGGCCATTTGTCTATCACAGTTTGTCATTAGTCAAGCATAATTCCTTCTATAAAATCACAATCCATTCTCATTAACATCTCCCATCAATCTATACATGTTTATTTATTATTATTGAAATTAGATTGTTTGTTATATTTGTTACAATTTCAACCATCTGTTCAGGTGTCTAAATTCAAATAATTGTTCAAAACAATAAAAAAATAACGGTTTTGGGGCGTTACATTTCTCCCCCCTAATATTCAACGCCATCCTCAGTGTTCATTTTAGACTCTTGATCCTAAAACATAGATGAATATGCTTCCCTAAGTGCATCCTCCATCTCCCAAGTATACTCTTCAGGGCTATAGTGCTTCCACAACACAGTAACTTGTGTGATGACTCGATTCCAGAGCTTGGTCTCCCTTCAATTGAGAAGGCGTAGGGGATCTATTAGGAAATATCGCTCAAGATTCACATGTACAAAATTCAAATCAACAACATGAGACATACCATGCATATATTTTCGTAAGAGAGAAACATGAAAAACATTATGTACTCTAATTTTCGTCGGCAATGCCAGCTGTTAGGCTATTGGGCCTACTCCGACCACTACTTTGAATGGCCCACAATATCTTGTTGCTAGCTTGGTGCAAATTCCTGGTCTAAGTTTTCTTCTTTTCATTTTAACTCTTAGGTAGACGTGGTATCCTACTTTTAACTCCAACGTTGCCCTTTTTAGGTCCATGTAACTCTTTTTTTTGTATTGTCTTTTGTAAAAATTATTCTAATTCTTTGAGCATGTTAGGACCCAACATCATCCAATCCACCATATTGTCCCAAGTTACTGGTGTTCTACCTTTCCTGCCAGATAACACCTTAAAGCGAATCATTTTCAAAGACGATTGATGCCCATTATTGTATGCGAATTAAGCCATATGTAGATATTCCTCCCATTGCTTAGGCCTATCCATAACAAACATCCTAAGCATATAATCTATAATATGGTTTTTCCTTTCCGTTTGTCCATTTGTTTATGGGTGATAAGTAGTGATGAACTGAGTTGAGTCCCCAAGAATTCAAACAAACCTTTCCGGGAATGTCTTGTATATTTAAAGTCTCTATCTGACACAATGGTCATTGGTATCCCGTGTAATCTGAAAATCTCTTTGATAAAAATGTACGTTATATTAACAACTTTATAAGTGGACTTTACAAGGATGAAATGTGCTTTAGTTAGTTTGTCAACCACTACCATAATCGAGTTGTGCTTCCTGCTCATCTTAGGGAGCCCAATAATGAAATCCATTGTGATGGTTTCCCATTTCCATTCGAGTATGGGCAAGGGTTGTAGAAATCCTATGGGATGTCAGTTTTCAACTTTAACTAGTTGGCACCACATGCACCTCGCTATATATTTTGTTATCTCATTTTCAAGTTTAGCCAATAATACTCGCTTTTTACTTTTGTAAGCATTTTTGGTAGCCTAGGTGTTCAGAATATGGGATTTTGTGAAACCCATCGAGGAAAAATTTATTTAAATCTACTAAATTTGGTACAAAAATTCTAATTTTGTATTTGATCAACCCTTCCAAATTGCATTCCTAACCTTTATTTAGCATTTATGTTTTGTTGTTTACATATTTTTCTTTATTTTTCAAGTTGTTTTCGTCATTTTTGTATGTTCTTTTAGTTCTTACTATAAAATGTGTTTCTTATTGACTAGCAGATGTGGCATGTAGTAGACTTATTCTTCTACTAAGAGCACCTGTAACCTTGTTCTCCTTACCTTTTATGTGTTTGATTTCGAAATCATACTCGCTAATAAAGGCCAACCATCTAGCTTGTATAACATTTAGGTTAGGTTGGTCAAAAAAGTACTTTAGGTTAGCATTGTTAGTCATTAGCACAAATTGTCTCCCATTGATATAGTCCTGCCACATTTTGAGGACGTGTATAATTTTTGCTAGTCGTAAATCGTGGATGGCATAATTTTTTCTTATGTTCCTTCAATTTATGGGATTCATAATAGATCACATGTCCTTCTCGTGACAAAAACCGCTAATTCATCCTCAGAGGCATCAGTGCACACGATAAAATGTTAGTAAGGATTTGTGATTCTTAAGACAGGGTGGTGGCAAGTAAGCACTTAAGTATGTCAAAAATTTCCTAACATTTAGGGTCCATTTAAACTCACAACCTTTTTTCTATAATGAAGTTATAGGAAATGTTTTCCTTGAGAATCCTTCTATAAATATTTTGTAGTACCCGATTATCCCCATGAATGATCTAATGTCCATTATGTCCTTAGGTATTGGCCAATTTAAGATGGTTTTTACCTTTTCTGGGTCTACTACTATCCCTTTTTTGGAAATGAAATCCCCCAAGTATTATATTTCCTACTGGTAAAATTCACAATTACTGATTTTTTCATATAATTGGTGCTTCCTTAATGTTTACAACAATAACCTTAAGTGTTCCTCATGTTCATATTTTCTCTTTAAGTAGATCATGATATCATCTATAAAGATCAGGACAAACTTCTCTAGATATTTTTGGAAGATGATTTTCATCAAGCACATGGAAGTGGCTGGTGTGTTTGTTAACTTGAATGGGATGACTACGAACTTGTAGTGTCCATATGGAGTTCGAAATGCAGCCTTATGAAAGTATTCTTCTTTAATTCATATTTGGTGATACCCTGATCTCAGGTCTATTTTAGAAAATACTCTTACACCCCAGACTTGGTCAAATAAATCATCAATTCTTGGGAGTGGGTACTTTTTTTTTATAGTCATCTTGTTTAGTTGCATGTAATCTATGCACAATCTTAGCGCCTCGTCCTTTTTCCTCACAAATAAAACTGGTGCTCCACATGAAGATATGCTGGGTCTTATATACTTCTTTTCCAGCATTTCTTGTAGTTGTACTTTCAGTTTTGTAAGTTTCATTATGTTCCTCGTATACGAAGCCTTGGAGACAAGTGTTAAAACTGGTATTGTATCTATAGTGAAGTCGATGTCTCTTTTAGGCAACAATCCAAAGATTTATTCTAGAAACATGTCCCAAAATTCCTTGGGGACAATAAAGTATTCAAGGTTGGGTTTGCTATGTCCTACTATTTTGTCAATCAACTAAAAAGCATAAATTATGCAGCCCCTTTTAGCAGATTTCTTCATTTTTACCACATAAATTTTTCTTAGTGTTATGGGTCCGGGTATTCCTTTGACTATTCTTGTATTCCCCTCTTCATCCACACAATCAAAGGTCTTATCTAAGTAGTTTAGAATGACCCTATGCTTCTCTAGCCAATCCATTTTGATTAGCATATTGTATGATCCCAATGTTAGGACATTCAAATTCATGGCGGTCTAATCCATTCATTTCTAAAGAAAAATATAAGACTAATTCTGTGACCTTCCTTTTTGTCTCGGTGGCTAGTTACACTAGCCATGCTTGTTTATGTTTTATTTTTCTTAACTGACAACTTTCTACTACCTTAGGTGACACATCACTATGAATAGAACTTGAGTCTATAAAGACTGTAATAGGTTTAGTATTTATCTTACTGCCTATTTCAACCATTGATGGTTGTCTAAGGTTGCACTAATTCTAGGAATGTCTTGGGCTACATCATTGACTATGGATGCCTCTTGGATATGGTGAATCTATAACTCCCTCTTCTGTGTGGGAAGTTTCAGGCCAAATGTGGTTCTCCACACTCCCAAGATTTTAGGGGTTCCCTAACAAAGTTTCCCTTCCCATTCCTAAATCCTTCCCGCTATGTTGATTTTTGAATATGTTTGAATGGGGAACTGGTATTTCTACTATAATTACTCCCTTGAAAACAATTGGTCCCAGTGTGAAAGGGGGGAGATTTGAAACCCTTTCCTTTGAAATGTGATCCTCATTTTTCTTAGTAGACCATGGTTTGTATTTTTTTATCTTTTAACTGAATTGTTGATGACACTATTTTTCTTTCCTTATAGCTTCATCCATTATTTTTGGATTGTCGAATTAGATTTAATTTCAGTATGATGAGGGTAAATAGCTCAGGTATCTTTGTAATTTTTCCTTTTATGCAAAAGACCGGGTATGTTTTTGAACAATTTAAATTTCTTTGTGGTAGAGGTATCTATATTCATGCTTCCCAATTTCAAATCATGAAACTCCTTGGCTCTATCATCAAAGTATCTTTCAGGTAAATATTGTTTCTTAAAAACCTCCTTAAATTGTTTCCATGTCATTTTCTTTTCCTTGATTCCATGAGCAGTTTTGGTATCCTTCCACCATACAGTGGCACCACCATTTAACTGGTAATTTTCCAACCTAGCTTTTAGGTTGCTAGAATACCGATAAACTTGGAAATATTTTCTCATGTTCATTAGACACACCTCTGCGTTTCTTCATAATCTCCTTCAAAAATTGGTGGCCTTAGTTCTTAAATTACCCTTGCAGCTCCTCTTCCCTACTTCTTTTTGTTGAAAGTGTTTGTTCATTATGTTCATTGTTATCTAATGATTAAGGGCCACTATTAATATATCAGTTTCATTTGACGATTCATTTGCCAGAGTACATGGTTCCTTTATTTTTAGGAATTGTTCTAGAATTATTTCTTTGGTGGTACAATTATGCCCATTATTTTTCAACTCTATTTTGTCATTAAGGATTTTCAACAACACTACATTTATTCTTTTATGTTCTTATTGCATTTTCTTTTTGTCTAGTTGCATCCTCAACAAGAGTTCGTAGTCAGTTCTTTACTTATGTATTTTGGTTTGCATGCTCTTCATAGTTGCTAGTAGAAATGACTGCATATCTTGGATATCTTGATGCATGTAATTTGGTAATTCAACATATATCGCTGGCCTTGTTTCTTTACTTTGATGATTCTGACTTCTTTTGAGGCTTCCTTATGGAGTCTCTCTTTCTCTCTCCTCAACCATTTAACCTGTAAGAGTGGTAATCAAAATTATTATCTATTCAGATTTCCTTTTTTTTTTTAATTCATTTTACACTTATGTAGGTTCGAGTATTGTGAACTTGGGTGCTCTGATACCATTTCTAAAAACCCTTAAACCCCTCATTTTTTTTTTAATAGGTTATGACCTTGGTGGGGTTGGTAGTGTAAGGCTCGAACTACTATTGCATTCTAACCCAAGCTTATCATAAATGGAAGGACTTCATAAATTCGATAATATTTCTAACATGAACTATAACCCTCACTTATACAATAATTTCTATAACCCAGGGTGCACCATTATGTGTATTAAGCCCATGCAGGGCATAAGGGTTGGCACCATAATTGCATGCATTATATATTGGGTGGAATAACCATAGGTATCAAACACGTTTATGAGGTTTTGTTGTTAACGTGGAGGACCTGACTCCTTCTTACATGGTTTCCTTGTTGTATGACTTGTTTTCCCAACTCGGATTACCGATCAAGCCTCTTGTGGGATTTCTTGTTTCACCAGTAGGAAACCCCATTTTACTTAGGTAGTTTCGACTGGGGTCTGTGCCAAAAGTCTCCCACATTTCTTAAAACATCTATGTATTTCCCAAGATGATAGTGAGCATGACACCTAGGTTCATTCACGTGGTCCAACTGTGGTGAGGGATGGTGGTTGGAGAATCAACAATGATCCCTCTCACCTTATTTGACCATGCCTTATAGTTTATTTTAAGTTTATTATAAATTTATTAAATGCTTGTTCGTCTTATATCGATGCACAAGATCACATCGAAAGCATGGGGTAAGTGGAGGAAGAGTAGATCTCCTTGGCAGGAAAAACTTCGATTTTGAATACTCCATAGAGTTATGATTTGGGTTGTATTGTTAGCTTGTTCATTCTGACTCTGTGTGTTTCATTTGGAATTTGTGACTTTCCCTGTGACTTTGAACTAACCTTACAGACCCTCGTCTCTACGAAATCTCTGCCAGTTCTATGGCTTATGCCCGTAGTCTCAGTCTAACTCATGGTATTGTGGCCCGTTTTCTTTCTATGGCTTTGCATTTTGATTTTGTATATTATGCTTGCTATCCTTTCTTTTTTTCATCTCGTTCCATTCTCATTCCTAGCACTAAGTGCAAAAGGTGCAATTTACTCTTCAATTTCCTTTCTTCTGCAAATTACATGTCATGACAAGATGGTTTGTGTTGTATGGAGTTTTTGGATATGATAGGTCGATAATGCAGGTAAATTAAATTTGGGGTTCAGGTTTTTAAATACATGTTCGATTATTTATTCGTTTACTTTAAATTTTCTATATTTTCGAAGTACTAATCACTTTGATGGTCTGGATAGGAGGGTTTTGATCGGTTGACGACTAGAGATTGCCAACATTATACCATAGGTTGGAATAAGAGGTACGGTCTTTCATGGATCCGCTCCCAAATGGTTTCCCCTTCAACATGATCATGAAAGTATAGTGGTTCTCCTTATTTAGTTGTTGCATGTGACTTCTTGTGTGGTCCCGGTTTCCTACATTTGGATTTATTTCAAAGGTGATAGGTTTTTTTGGTCTTCATTATTGTAATATGACACTGGGAGAGGGTAACCACCCTAGGACCCCCATGTTTTACATTTGAAATTTTTTATTTATTTAAATTTCCTCTTGACAACAAAATATGTTGTTAAGTTTGAAAGAATTGTTGTGGTTAATTATTTCTCAAAATCGTATGAGTCCCTTTCAGCAGTGAATGGAGTAGGGTCAAACTCACAACTCCATGACTTCGCCTACGATATTGTTATTTCCTATCCCTGATAATTGAAACACGTGGTATTTATTTTAATTTCTATTCATGATAATTGTAATGCATGGGGTTTATTGTTATTTCTATTCATGGTGATGTAAGTGCATGGGATTCCTGAGATGTTGTTAAGCTTTGTGTCTTATTAAAATTTATAGTATTATGAATTGTCAATTATTAAACCCCTATTGGGGTTTATTGACCCTACTAAAGTCGATGGTATCTATAATCATGTTATAGTCTGACAACCCTCTCTTATCCTTTCCTGCATTGTATGTAATGCTTGTTTTTCTTTCAGTTAATACTTAGTTCTTTGCATGTATTGAATGGATTGCAACTTAGCTGAATCACCCCACCATATTGTTCCTTGGTATTCGGTGTGACATACTTTGTGCAGTAGCCTATCATAACAAGAACCTCAAACCCATGGATGTGTAATCCCCTAGGGTGTACTTTGACACCCTTCCCATATTTTTATTCATTAAATCCTTTGTGTGATTAGTCTAGTCCTTACGACGACTTCTTTCTTGTGTGTGTGGTTGCTTTCAATCTCTACCCTGGAATATTTGTTCTCACACCCCCGAGAGGTCTCTATCTACACTAGTAGTTTAGCCTAAATGACCATAACCTAGACTAGCTATTAACTCTAAGAAAACCATAGTTCATTTTGACTCTTTGACCAGAACTAAGCCTAAACATTTCTCCCACGTTATAGATTATCATTCGACTCTTTTTTTAGTTCGACGCCCATTCTACTCCATCGAGTCTAGAGAACCATTCGACGTTCTACTTGTAGTGCAGTGACAATGGGATTTTGGGTCTAGTTCAAGGTAGGTGGTGAAAGACAACTGGGTCTTACAATCCTTCAAGGTTCTCCTTTCTGTCATTCCCTAGTGTAACAACCCCAAGTTAAAGTTTCAAGTAATAAAGGATATTAAAAGAAAAAATAATAAGACCAAGGTCATGGGACACATATTCCAAGTTGAATGTTGGGTAAACATTATAGTGGGCATCATTTGTGGATTATTAATAGTTATGGAAATTGTCAAAGGAATTGACAAAGGAAAAGATGCAATAATTGGCATTTAATTATGAGAAATAAGGAAAATATGAAAAAAGGAAGGTGAAGAGACACAAATATGTATGTAAGGGAAATTAGGGAAAAATGAAGGAAAATGAAGAAAAATGAAACATCAACGATAAAATGGCATCAAAGAAACAATTCACAGTTGTTGTCCATTTTGGCTTGGATTACTTTTAGAGAGAGAGAGAGAGCTCCAAGATGAGAGAACAAGAAAGCAAGCAAATGAAAATAAAGGACTATCAAAGGAAGACAAAACTCTAAGAAAAGGAAAGCAAGGGAGCACAAGGAGAGAGTTGGACTAACTTCTTCATCAGGAAGATTTTGCAAGTAACAATTTGCATGTGTGATTTCATTATTGGGGTGTGAATGCATGGTACATGCATTTTATTATTTCGTTCATTTGCTGTCATTGGAATGGGTTTTTCCTAGATTGATAATGGTTCTAGCCTTGCCTTGCCATTTCTTGGACAACCATGGTGTGATGGGATTCATTCTTGGTTAATCTTTGGATTGCAAGAAGGTTTTGGACCCAGTTGAAGTGGCCTTAGGAAAATCCCAAGGGTTGGGGCTGGAGATTTTTTTCTCTGGGAAGCCTTCGACGAGTAGGTGGAGACAAGAAAATTCCTCTGGGTATGGTGACGAAATTTTGTGGCATCCAAGCTTCTTTTGGTTTTGTGATCTTGGAACCAGTTTACGTGAGATCATGATAGCTTGAGGGTGGAGGTGGTTTAACCTTTGGAGTCCTTGTTTGGTTATGTCTTTGTTTATCCATAAGATCCCACATTCATCCTTGGAATTTGACGAGGTTGATTGGATGAAAGAGAGAATTTGGATCAACCCAATCTATGGTCAGGTGGTACGTGGAAGTCCATGACATGGTTGGATTTTGTATGTGATAATATAATTTATTTTCCCTATTGTGATTAATGAGCACATGAACTAGTTGTGATGTGATCTTATGGTTGAATTGGCATGTTTTCTATTCTGGTTATGTGTTGGTTATATGCATGGTTCTATGATGTACTCTAGCTATGGATCTCGTTCATGATTTGATAATTTATTGAATGGTTGATAATATGTTGAAGGTAGCTTGAGAAGGTATAGAGCCTTCTTGGTTATTATCAGATGAGTTTCAAAAGTTTATGAACATATATGCATTCATGACCTGTAACTAATGTCTTCATCATATGTTTGACGAAATGAGTATCATGCATTAGGCATGTCTAGGTCATGATATTGCTCAAGTTTTGAAAAGTTGGCATTGTTTTCATTGTAGTTATGTTTCTAGAAAGTTATAGATAGTGGTCTGGAGGCTAGCCTAAAAAAGTGGCATAGATCTCACAACTGCTAGCATATAACTCATGAATTTGGGTCATAACTTCATGCATGCAAGCTTATGGGTGTGGTTGGAGCCTCATAATTGCATTAACAATGTGTTAAGGGTGCAACTGGGGTGTTAGGCTTGTGAAAACCCAGTTCTAACTGAGGATATGATCATCAGAGGTTGTGGACTGACTTTTGGGTGATCTAGTGCTCCTGAGAGGTATCAAAAACTTTTCAGATTTTAGGTCCCACTCCCATAATTAGAACTTGGAGGTTGAGTCATGTTATAGTAGCACTCAACTCATGTTTACCTTGGAGAGATTTTAAAAGCAGGAAAATGTGGGATGGGTGGTTACAAGGTGGTATCAAAGCTTCCTGGTTCAAACACTTGGATTGGATGAGCTAAATGCATAGGGTTATGCATGCATTTTCATGGTTATGGTTATCATGCATGTGGTTATTATTGCAATTTTTTGTTATCATGCATGATGTTGATATGTTTATGTCATTATATATCTACATTGTGCTAATCTAGAATGATTTGTGAAGACGAGATAACCTCCCTTGAAATACATTGAGTTATGATTTTGATTATGTTTCTGTTTGGTTTTTATAACATGGTATGTTTGTAGGAAATAGAAGATCATAGTTGAAGAGCAGAATGGTGGACAATCCACTTACAAGCCTGATGTGAATTTTATGGAAATGGGAAAGGTTAGTTTGGAAACAAGGAGAAGGTTATTCTCTTGATTTAGTAGATACACTGAGGATTTTAAGGGCAAAGATCAAAAGTTGTAAGGTAGATAATAACAAGCTAATTGAGGCACAAGAAAGACTTGTACGAGCTTAAGAAAAGTAGGTAGAAGTTAATATTGTGATTCTACAGAGCCTTTTAGAGCTACAAAAGAAAGGAGAGATGATGGCCAGCCATAGAGATAGGTAGGAGGAGAAGACTAATGGGGCATATGATAGTGGGTATCAAACGAGACACAGGTTGGACATGGAGGATACAGTGAAGAGTGGAAGATTATTGGATACACTTGACAAGGGGACTACTATGTATGGGTTCTATTCTAGTTATTTTTCAAGGAGACATCATCATCATCACCACTACTATCATAGGAGGAGTGTGTAATTTCTAGAGGAGTTCAAGAAAGTCAAGCCTCCTACTTTTGATGGAGAGATGAATAAATCAGAAGATGCAGAGGCATGGATGCTTGGGATGAATAAGTTCCTTAGATTGCATGAGTATTTATAGAACATGAAAGCCAAGATAGCCACCTTCAGTCTCAAAGGGAAAACAAATATCTGGTGGGAAGATGTGAATAATGTCATAGGCATTAGAGAAGAGGAGATGATTTGGGATGAGTTTGAGAGACTCTTTAAGAAGAAGTACTTATTTGAAAAATACTACAATGACATGGAAAAAGAGTTATATGAGTTGAAGATGGGTTCTATGACAAATGATGAGTACACAAGTAGATTCCTCAAGCTATTGAGGTATGTGCCTTATGTTAAGGATGAAAAAGTGAAGATTCAAAGGTTCATCAATGGGTTTCCAATAGCATTCAGAGATCAGATTGAGTTTTATGAGCCTTTGTCATTAGAGGAAGCCATCAGGAAATTGAAGCATTGTTAGGAGTAGTCAAAGTGCAAGCCTGAGTTCAAGTGTGATTGGAAATGGAATGGGAAGACTAACGGAAAGTGGCCTAAGAATCATGAGAGATCAAAAGATGCAAGTGAGATAGAAAACATGGCTCCTTATAAGAAGTTTAATACAACTGAGAATGGACATGGGTCTCAGCCTGGAGAGAAACATAATAGAGGTAACGGTAGGGTACCATTGTAGTGTTGTATTTGTGACAAACACCATCATAAGAAGGATTCCATTATACCAGGGTGGAAGACCTTAGATTTACAATGCTCAGGAGGCACAAGAAGTTGGGTATGTTAGTCAAAGCATTCCTTTTATTTAGGCAACACTTGATAATAGGCCGGAAGATAATCAAGAATCCATTATCGAGATAGAAGGTAAGATTTGTGATTGAGTTGTTCCCATTTTGATTGATCTTGGATCTAATTATAGTTATGTCAATCCTGTCCTGGTGGATAAGTGTTGCTTGAGTAAATAAGTGCATGAAAAATCTTGGTTGGTGTAGTTGGCTACACGGACCAAAAGAAGAGTTCACCATTGGGTGAGAGCTTGTGCATTTGATATTAATGGTATGTCTACATCAACATGTCTAAATGTCCTTACTTTGGGTTCCTATGATATGATTTTGGGCATGGATTGGTTGTTTACTCACATGACCAAAGTAAATTTTTATGAGAAGGCTATTGAGTGCTTGGATGATAATGTAGAAAGGATCTTATAGGGAAAGAAGAAGCCTACATCAGTGAGGATGGTCATAACTATGCAAACTAAGCACAATTACAGGAAGTGTGTATTGTTTGCAATTCATGTTTCATTGAAAAAGGGAAGGATGTTGAGGATGGTGAAGTCTTGAAGAGGTATCTTGTTTTGCAACATTTTTAGGATGTGTTTCCTGTAGAGATCCTAGAGTTGCCTCCTCATAGAGAGGTGGATTTCTCTATTGATTTGGTACTATGAGCAACACCAACATCAAAGGCACCTTATAGGATGAACACTTCGGAGTTGGTGGAATTGAAGTTGCAGCTTAAGGAAATGCTTGGATAGGGATACATAAGGGCAAGTGTATCACCTTGGGGTGTACCAATATTATTTGTAAAAAAGAAGGATGGTACTCTTCGATTGTACATTGATTACACGCAAATGAACAAGGTGACCGTCAAGGACATGTATCCATTGCCGCAGATTGATGATTTTTTTGATCAGTTGAAGGGAGTAGAAAGGTTTTTAAAGATTTATCTTAGATCAAGATATCATTAAGTGCACATCAAAGAAGAAGACATTTACAAGACTAAATTTCACAGGTATGGGCATTATGAGTTTCTGGTGGTTCCTTTTGGTCTTACTAATGCTCCAACCAGCTTTATGTGTTTGATGAACAATGTGTTGCATCTTTACTTGGAAAATTTTGTGATAGTGTTTATTGATGATATAGTGGTATATTCTAAGAATGAGGAGGAGCATGCAGAGCACCTGGCAATAATATTAATATTGTTGAGAGAGCATAAGTTGTATTCCAAGATTAGAAAGTGCAGTTTCTTTCAGTCTCATATCCATTACTTGGGAAATGTTGTTTCCAAAGAAGGAATAACAATGGTAGAAAAGATTAAGGTTATCATGGGGTGGCCAACTCCTAGGAATGTGGATGATGTGAGATCATTCATGGGACTAGCAGGTTATTAAAGGAGGTTCATCAGGAGCTTCTCAAGAATTTCCTATCTTATTACATCTTTGAAAAGAAAAGGAAATAAGTTTGAATGGACTGAGGAGTGTGCAAATAATTTTGAGCCGCCGAGACATTATATCCTTGCCGGGCATTTTATCTTGATGAGTTATCATAATGGACTGAGGTACTTGTTTGAAAAACCTAATCTGAATGTTAGGCAAGATAGATGGCTGGATACTCTTAATGCGTTTGATTTTGAGATCAATTACATTAAGGGCAAGGAGAATCAAGTTCTAGATGCTCTCAGTTGGAGAGTGCAAGTGAATCACATTTCAGCTGTGGGTTCATATGGAACAAATTTACAGGATCAGATCTTACATGCATGGTAGCATGATAAGAGGTACTAGAAGCTGAAGTAGAGATTGCAACAGCATGGTGAAGGTGATATGGATGAGGAGCATCACCTCACAACATATGGCTTGGTTAGATTCAAGAACATGATTTATGTTCTATATAGTAGTGTGTTGAAGAAGATTATCTTGAGAGAGGTTAATGTCAATCCATATTTAGGCCACCTGGGATATTAGAATACTTTGACAACTATTAAGAAGTTCTCCTATTGACTGAAATTTAAGAAAAGGTGGCTAAGTTTATTGCTATATGTTTGGACTGTCAATAGGTAAAAGTTGAGTGTAAGCACCTAGCTGATTTGTTGTAGCCTATTCCAATTCCAGAATGGAAATGGGAGGTCATTTCCATGGAATTCATTACAAGTTTGCTGAGAAAATCGAGGCAACATGATTCCATCATGGTTGTGGTTGATAGGTTGAGAAAGGTAGATCACTTCATTGCAGTGAAGTCTACAAATTTAGCTAGTGAGGTAGCTCAGATTTTCATCAGGGAGATAGAGAGGTTGCATGGTGCTCCCAAGAATATCATATCAGAAAGAGATGCCAAGTTCACTTCTAAGTTTTGGAAGGAGTTGTTCATAGGCTTGGGGATAAAGTTAGCTTTTAGTATGACTTATCATTCAAAGATAGATAGATAGACAGAGAGGGTCAACAAAATTCTTGAGGATATGTTTGGGATGTATGTCATGCATTAGTAGAGGAAGTGGGAGGAGTATCTTCCACTGATATAGTTTACATATAATAATGGGTATCATGAATCCTTGAGGATGAGTCCATCTAAGGCTCTTTATAGGTGGAATTGTAATACTCCTATCAACTGGAGTGATCCAGTGAATAGGGTGTTGATTGGACCAGATTTGGTTACTGAGATGGAGCAGGAGATGCAGGTCATTAGAAGGAATTTGAAGGAAACACGAGATAGGCAGAAGAGTTATGCTGATCAACATAGAGCATTCAAGGAGTTTCAAGTTGGGGAGCATGTGTACTTGCACATGAAGCCCAAGAGGAGATCCTTGAGGATTGGTTCATGTGCCAAGTTGGAACCTCGATATTGTGGGCCTTTTGAGATCCTTGAAAGGATTGGACCAGTGGCCTACCAACTTGCAATGTTGCCGACATTGAAATTCCATGATGTTTTCCATCTCTCATTGCTTAAGAGATATGTGTAGGATGTTGATCATGTGATTGATTGGTATGTATTGCAGGTGGAACTAGAAGGAGAGTTCCAACCAGAGCCACAGTGCATTTTGCAGTGGAAACAACTCATGCTCCAGAACTGAGGCAATAGAGCAAGTTAAAGTGTAGTGGAAGCACTTTGGGCCCGATAAATCTACATGGGAGATGGATGAACAAATTCGGACTTTATATCCTTCAATACACACACACACACACACATAGTTATTGTAAATACGACAATGAGCTGTATTAGAAAGCTCCAATAAATTGTATGTTTTTTTTTTTGTTTTTCAACAAGATGTCATTGTAAATACTGCATCGAGCTATGTTATAAAGATCCAAATCCAGTATGTTTCATTTTCAACCCTTTTTTGGTCATAGGTGTCATAGAATACTGAGGACGATGCTCCCCCAATGGGGAGGAGTTTGTAACATCCCCAAGTTAAAGTTTCATGTAGTAAAGGATATTAAAGGAAAAAATAATAAGACCAAGGCCATGGGATACGTATTCCAAGCTGAATGTTGGGTAAACATTATAGTGGGCATGGTTTGTGGTCTATTAATGGCTATGGAAATTGGAAAAGGAATTATCAAATTCAAATAGGTAATAGTTGGCATTTAATTATGAGAAATAAAGAAAATAGGAGAAAAGGAAGGTGAAGAGACACGAATATGCATGAAAGGGAAATTGGAGAAAAATGAAGGACATTTAAGAAAAATGGAGATATCAATGATAAAAAGGCATCAAAGAAACAATTCACTACTTTGTTCAGTTTTGGTTTGGATCAGTTTTAGAGAGAGAGAGAGAGAGCAAGCAAGTAATCAAAGGAAAGCAAAGGACTAGCAAAAGGATGGCAAAATTACAAGTAAAGGAAAACAAGGGAGCAGAAGGATAAAGTTGAATCAACAAATTCAGCAAAAAGATTTTGCAGGTAACATGTTGCATGTGTGATTTCCTTATTGGGTGTGAATGCATGGTACATGCATTTGATTATTTGGTTTATTAGTTGTCATTGGCATGGGTTTTTCGTAGATTGACAGTGGATCCAGCCTTGCGTTTCCATTTCCTGAATAATCATGGTGTGATGGGATTCATTCTTGGTTATGCTTTGGATTGACAGAAAGTTTTGGATCCGGTTGAGGTGGTCTCAGGAAAATCCCAAGGGTTGGGGGTGGAGATGGTTTTCTCCAGGAAACCCTTGACAGGTGGGTGGAGATAGGAAAATTCCTCTGGGTGTGGTGAAGGAATTCAAAGGCATCCAAGCTTGTTTTGGTTTTGTGATCTCGAGACTTGTTTTGATGAGATCACAGTAGCTTGAGAGTGGAGGTGGTTTAATTTATGGAGTCCCTATTTGGTTATGTCTTGGTTTATCCCATGAGATCCCATATTCATGCTTGGAATATGGCATGAGGGTGATTAGATGAAATAGAGAATTTGGTTCAACCCAATCTATGGTCGGGTGGTATGTAGAAGTCCCTGACTTGGTTGGATTTTGCATATTATAATATACATTATTTTCTCTATTTTGATTAATGAGCACATGAACTGGTTATGATGTGGTCTTATGGATGATTTGTCAAGGTTTCTATTCTAGTTATATACATGGTTCTATGATGTATTCTATTTATGGCTCTTGTTCAGGGTTTAATAATTTATTAAATGGTTTATGAATGCATGGGCTAACAAATGTTGTTGCAACTAGCTTGAGAGGGCATAGAGCCTTCTTGGTGATTCTTAGATGAAGTTCAAAAGTTTATGAACATATATGCATCTATGACCTGTAGCTTCTATGTTCATCATATGTTTGATGAAATGAGTATAATGCATTAGGCATGTCTAGTTCAAGGTGTTGCTCAAGTTCTGAATGATTGGCATTTTTATCATTGTAGTTATGTTTATGAAAAGTTATAGGCAGTTCTGGGCAGTGGTCTCGAGGCTAGCCTAAAAAAGTGGCATAGATCTCACAACCACTGGCATAGAACTAAGGAATTTGGGTCATGACAACTCTAGACAGTCTTATGGGTGTTTTTGGAGCCTCATAACCACACTCACATTTTGTCAAGGGTGCGGTTGGTGTGTTAGGCTTGTGAAAAAGTAATTCCATCTCCAGATATGGTCATCAGAGATTGTGGAATTACTTCTGGGTGATCTAGTGCTCCTGAGAGGTATCAATAATTTCTTGAATTGTAGGCTCCACTCCCATAACTAGAACTTGGAAGAAAAACTATCCACTTTTACTATGATACACATTTGTATTACGACCCCTGCATTGTTCCCAGGAAGACAAATACATGTATATGCATGCATAAGGGATGACATTAACACTTGTTGTTTTAGCTCTAGAGATCTTATGACTGATATCCAATTCATATTTATTAATATTTAAAGGAAGTTCCAAGAAAATCAAATCATTTAACTTGTAAGACTAAAGATTCATATTCCATCTAATTTCTGAAATGAACAATACTTCCTTAACAGATAATTAAATCAAGTAGTAGTATAACATCGATGGGAATCATTCGTAATGACTAACAACAATACATGTAACAAATACATCAAAGTTTAGATAAACCTGCAACCATATGGGTGATACAAATTGATGAGGGATGTTCTACTTGTCTGTAGTTGATCAGTAATCCAAAGTCTCTTAACCAAGACACCCCAAGCCTGGATTGTGATTTTATAGAAATAAGCCCCTCCTCCTGCCTATTATTAGTCTGCATATTTCATTTTCAACAGTAGATGGTGGAAATTAAGGTACAATCTCAACCTAAGACATCCACTTGTGCTCCCACAGTTGTAGACACCTTTCTTTCTCAGATAATTCTGCACTCAACCTTGACCCCTTCTAACCTCATAACATGCATAAAACCTTCCACTAATAGTTATTTATTGTCTAGGGCCCATTCCACCATCAGGCCATATCCCCTCTATGTTAAGTGACCCTTCAAATCTACTGTTTGTCCCCCATTCAAATTTTATTTTTTAGGGAATCAAAGTTCTTGGACTTGCCATTTGTCTTTCACAATTTGTCATCAGTCAAGCAAAATCCCTTTTATAAAATCACAATCCATACTCATTAACGTATCTAATCAATCTTTATGTGTTTATCTATTATTACTCGAAATTAGACTGTATGTTGCATTTATTACAATGTCGGCCACCTGTTCAGGTGCCTAATTTCAAATAATAGTTCACAATAAAAAAAAGTTTTGGGGCATTAAAAAAGCGGGTTTTGCAACTAGCAAGCCACTAGCCACTATCTGTCGTTACCTAATCACCACCAGTATATACATTAGGAGCACACTAAGCAACTTAAATAAGAGCAACATCTCGTAGCAATATTCATCAACATTTCTTTCTTGGGTAGAATCTCTCTCTTACAGCATCTCTTACTCCCTTGACATTACCTTCGGAAGTAGAGAAAACATGAAGAACAATCACATCAATCCCAACAACTAACTTTTCTTTCTGTGGTTGGCGCCATTGTGCATGGTTGTCCACATAAATTGTTGAATTGGGCCATTCTCACAAGTTCTTGAATTACAAGGAAAAAAATCAAGGTATGGATATATAATGCTTTAAGATTTTAAGATTCACTGGTTAAATAAAAAAAAAAAAATAGCAAGCTTCCTTGGCTTGTTTGCCTCTCTCTACAAAAAAATTGAGTGAGTGTTAATGTAGAAGACGAGACAAATATACTATGATTAATTATTTGATTATTGTAAAATAAAATATAACATAATCACTAGGTAATGACTAGCTATAAAGAAAGTATTACATTATCTCCCTTGGTTAGAAATTTTCTACTCTTCTCCCACTGCTATAAATTCTCTAAAATACTCTCCTTTGCTCCCATTGATACTTTGCAAAAACCTTAAATTAACCTCTCTACCCTACTCCCGTGGTTTTCTTAGAAACCTTACTCTTTTCAATATTGCACGTAGAAACAAACTCACCATACTCTTTTCAATATTGCAAGGAGAAACAAACTCACTCTACTCTTTTCAATATTGCAAGAAGAAATAGAGAATCATGATTGTTCATGTACCTAAAATAGAGAGTTGGGCATGGGTTTTTCTTATAGTAGAAATAAAGGGTTATTTGGAGATGTTCTTGTAACAAAAACATAGGAGGGTAGTTTGGAGTTGTTTTTGCAGTGAAATAGAGGGCTATTTGGAGTTATTCTTGTAACAGAAACATAGGATAGTCATTAAAGTGACTCTCACCTGATACATAACAATGAACAAATATGAGTTATGAAGTATCATAAACTATAGAATATGAACTATATATTAAAAACATTTAATGTTTGAAATTAATACTAGCATTGATTCCTTATCTCTATATGTATATGTCGCCTAAGTTTGAAATCAAACATTCTCTATTTCTGTCATCTTAATATAATACCAAATAAAATATCAAAACTTTTTATTGATTATAAAAAATATTATAGCTAATTAATAAATCGATAAAAAAGTATGGAATACAATATAAAACCAAAACCTCGATTTAAATGCTTTAATTTACATGATAATTTATCTCAAATTAAGATTTCTGGGTCTGTTTATTAGTTGTAATTTATTTTCCGGATCCATCTCATTTCAGTTTATTTTTAAATCAACGTTTTGAATCTACCATTGAGGTTTCAATCTACCATTGAGGTGAGGTTCATTATCAGGAAACAAAAGTATGTGGAAAATTGATTTGACCTTGGTGTGATAAATAGGAAATGTATTTAAGGGTTTAAATGAAAAAATTGGCCGACAATGAAATTGATTGAGAAATGTTTTATTAAGAATATTATGAAAATGCGTGATATGTTAAAATTAATAAAAATGTGAATAATATCACATAATGTATTTGCATCATCTAATAAATATGTTTGTATATTAAATTTATTAATTGAAGAAATTATTTATATTCATGAATAGAACATGTATATAATAATATTAATAAATAAAATATCTATGAGGGATTTGGAATAATTTTGAGAGAAATGTAGAGTACGAAATTCATAATGATGAGATATATACATAATTATTAGATATTTTAAATATTTTTATTTAAAAATTTGATTTTTTTTTTTTTTTTTTTTTATCATGAATGGTTAATGAATTTTAAAATTAATAAAGATTAATTAATAATTAAACTATATATAAGAGGGATTAGAGTCAAATAAAGTGGGTAAAAATAATTAAAGAAATAATGATGAAAAGAAAAAAGTTAGGGTGCTAAAAAGTTTTGGATTGAGAAGTCAAAGTAGGGATCTAATTTTTGCTTATGCTCCATGCCTCATTCATGTGTAGGTTTTTAGGATGTTTATTGATTTCGATGGTTTCTCTAAATTTTATGTGGAAATAGTGGTTAATTTTGGCAAGGATGCGAGTTTTTTCAATGCATATGTGATGTTTAGTATTATTGGAATGTCTAGTAAGAGAAGAGTTTTTTAATCTATTATGTTTTGTGTCCACAACATGTTCAAGGATACGAATTTTGATTAATCGGCCAGTCCCCCCAAAATATGGAATTCCACAAGAACAAGGAATAAGAGAAACTCCTTTTCGGCACGTGGGGTCAATGGGATCTTTGACATAATTGAGGCGACCACGGATTATATTTATAGGTTTGAAGGTGGTCATGATTCTATGTATTTTTAGAACATGAGCAATTTTATGAGTGGTCCCAGGAATATATGGAAGATTTACTTTGCCACTGAAGTCATTCTAAATTATAATAATATTTCTTCCATATTACCATATATATATATATATATATATATATATATATATATTATATCTATATACATATACATATACATATACATATACATATATATAACCATATTACGAGGGTCTTTTTTAAAGTCAATCTCCAGCCAAACAAGCTAATGATCTAATCCAAGGTAGGGAAGAATGACCGCTTCTTTGAAAATATCCATGTCCATAACTGCTTCAAAAACCAAAAAATGATCTAAACAACTCACCGCCTAATTTTTTGGCCCTCTTCTATTGTTCGGAGTAAAAATACCATTGATGGTTTGAATGTCCAACAACTGTAACCTTTCAATAAACTCCACAAAAGAGGCAGATTCTGAGTCCAACCTTAGAATCCCTCCCTTTTTTTCATCCAAGTCTCTAATAAGGTTGAAATCCCCTCTAAGAATTTAGAGGGAATCACAAATGAGGCTTCTATCTGCCTAGATATTTTCCAAGAATTCCAACTTCTCCCCCACCACATGAGGACCATACACTGTCATCAAACTCAATGTATCCATTGAACCAAGAAAATGAATTTTGTCTGTCAAAATTCATGGGCTAGCCACCCAGTCCCGAAAAATTACTTCCAACAGATTCCACAAAATTTCTGATCCACCAACACTACCCCTAGCATCGATATCCATAACTTCGCATCCCCTCTAGTAGTTATCGACTATTTCTCACAATTTACACATTGAGACCTTAGTTTCTTGCAAAATAACCAAAGTTGGCTTTTAAGATAATTTTATCTATTCTCATAAATATTGTTGTTTCCCTTTACTATTTATACCCTGAATATTCCATGTTATAATTTTCATTGGTGGCATTATGTTGTTAGGGCTTGGTATTCGCCTCCCTATGTTTTGTCTATGCATAGGGAAGTTTGACTGCTTGTTATGGTTTTGTAGAATTTTGTGTGTCATGGTTTTGTGCTGCAGTGAGTTTGAGAATTTGATTGAATTTGCACTTGTAGTGTGGAAATTGGGTGATGATATAGTAGTTTTCAAGTCTGGAGCTCATGATTATGTTTCTAGTCCTTCTTCTTGATTTATAGGTCAAGGATATTTCAATTGTTGTCATCAATGTTCCTTTGCAGTGTTGCTTATACCTACTAGATAAAGGACGAGTAATAGGAGGGGTGGAGGAGAAAATGTTACTATAGGACACAAAAGGGTTTTTCCTTTTCTTATGACTCTGTGGCTATTTTCTTTGATGTAGTTCCTCTAGAGGTGCGGTAAGAATATCTATCGTTGGAATGCAAAGAGGTAGGGAATCACCCCTATTATTTAGATTCTGAGTTGGTGGGTGATGATATGAAATGGGTTCCTAATCTTGGTAGATTCAGGAATAAGCTGATTCATTTTCTGAACTCTTTAGCTTTACATCAACAAATGGCTACCCTGTTGCGACTAATTTTCAAAGACAAGCAAGTGGAGAATTAAAATGTATTCTCCTCATTGGAGGACATTAAATGCATGCTTTTCAATCAAAGGTTCTACTTAGATAATTTGGATTCTTGTTTGGCTCGTGTAGAAGGCTTTCTAGTGAATGATTCTACCTCTGGTGATCTCATGAACCCTCTTGACGATAGTATTCAGGCATCGACTACAATCTTTTGATCATGACTAGATATGGTGGTTATTCATATCTTTTTGCCATCCATTTTGGCATGCGTTCTCTCAGGTAAGGCCTCCTCATGGGGTTCTTTATTATATTTTGGCTCAGAAGTACATTGTTCTAGAACATATTGCTGGTGGACAATCTTGTTGATAATTTGGAGAGATGTCTAGTTTCTTTTTCAAGGTTTTTTCGTTACCACCGTGGAATAACTGGTGTTATTGATGGCTTTGTGTGTCTATGGATGGACTTGTGTTTTTAAGGTTGACCTTTTTATCTTGCTGTCTCTTTGGGCTCTGAATTGGAGAGGTGCGATTATGGATCTCGATGTTGTCTTTGATTTTCCGGTGGATACGAATCAATGCTTTTCTATTGGACGACACTTTATTTATGTGGGCTTTCATGTATTATGTTGCATAATGATCACTTCTAAATTTTTTTATGGAACAATAGCACTATTGTTATGAATGAAACACCTATAATTGAAAAATGGAGTTATGGGTCGATGTTGGATGACCCTCAGTTCATGTGGGCTCCTACGTGTTATGAGTTTCTCTATGGTTTCTCTTTTATGGCTCTGGACGTACTTGTTGTAAGGACCACTGATACTATTGTTATTTTTTGAAAGTTGATCTATTCTTGTGGGCTCCTATGCATTATGAACCTCTCAGTAGTGAATCTTTGTATCTAAAAATAATAATAAAGTGGGTATCATATTTTTGTATCTAAAAATTTGATGGGACAAATAATTAATGGTTAGGACACTTGCCCTGAATTTAAATTATATTAGTCTGTCCTATATTTGGCGATACACATAATTAATAGTTAAGATACTTGACAATAATAAATTGATTTATTATTATTATTATTTTAATAATAATTTTAATTTCTAATAGTTATACTTAAAACTACACTTAAAATGGTCATTTTTTTGTACATCCCACAAATATATATATATATATATATAATTCTCAAAATTTTCAATTTAATATTTAAATTTTAAACCACTTTAATAAACTTTAAAGTTTCTTTTAAAAAATTAATAACTAATTGAATTTAACTCAATTTGACTTATGATCTACTCCACCGTTGGGTGAAGAAATACCATTATATCTGCACCCTGCCTATTTTTATTTTTGTTGCATAAGACATTTGGTCGCTTAGAAATAAAATTATTTAAAAAATGCTAATATTGCCATTCTTTTACTTGTTTGTAGATTGCTATTCAAAATATTAAGTCAACATCTTTAAATTAATTACATTAAATAAATTTGGAATAAAATTTATTTAGGAAAACGAAATTACAAAATGCATATAATTTCAAAAACCAAGGTATGAAACCGTGTTTTCGATATTTAAAACGCTCATAACAAAAGGGGAACGTGGTATAATTGATTGCAAAGGTATGGCTATGATTGAGCTCAGAGGGCCACATTCATTGTTTCAAAGGAGATAGGTTTAATAAAAGGGAAGGTTGACCGGAAGAACATTCACTGATAGTCATGTGTTATAATGTATATATTAAGTTCAAGTGTGTATAAATAGTAATTTAAATTGGTTAATTTTATTTTTTATTTATAAATATTTTAAATTTTAAATTCTATAATTTTATACTATTTAATTTAAAGAGTATAAAAGAGAAAAGTTTATATTTTTATGTTTGATATAATGTTAAAATGTTTAGAAATGGTTAAGCTTTTGGAAACCTTTAAAAACACACTTTAGTTTTTATATTTATAATTTTTATTTTTCAAAAAAATGCTCTATGTACATGAATTTATTGCCAAAAACAAATCATAAATTTGATTTTATATTTAAATTAAATTTCGATGTTAAAAAAGTTAATATTAATATTTATTTAATTTTAAAGATATTTAACAAAATTATTTTAGGAAGATGAGATATTAACAATTTATAGAAATACTTTTCTTAATCAAAATTTATTTTTATGAATGATGTCAGGTGAGTATATATCTAAATGTTAATCATAGGGATTTGAAACTTCATTATCATGGAGAAGAGAGATGAGCTATTATTGTTTAATTGATGAAAGATACTAGTATCATTTTTTTTAGTAAATTCATTGAAGACTTATGGATTCATAAATCATTATCATTGTTGTTTAATTGATGAAAGATACTAGTATCATTTTTTTTAGTAAATTCGAAGAAAACCCATGGATCCATAAATCATTAATTTTGTATAATCTTTAATGATAATTATTTAATGATTAATTAAGATTTATTAAGATTTATTATTTAGATTCATGGATATTAAGTTGCTTAACATCTTAATATCAATAACCTTAATGTGATTAATATAAAAGATTAGGTAATATGAAACAATGAATTCATTTATTGTAATATTTTTTATTAAAGCGTCGATAATCGTGTATGTGATGGATATAATTAATGTAAAATATTAGATAATATAAAATAATGAATTTGCTTACTGTACTGATTTTTAGTCAGGATATATTCATCTTAACTTCCAATCTATCAAACGTTGAAATTGGTAATATATGCATTTATTAAAACCATGAGAAATTAGAACAAAGTAAATGCAAAATAAGAGAATAAGGTTCTACATGAAATTGTTGTATTTTTAAGGAGAAAAAATTTGGTTAGTCTCCAAACACATTATTAAGTGTATGGAGGTTTAAGTGCTCAAGTAAGTGATTAACGTGAATCACATTCTCATACTAAGTTGGACTTTCAACAATTAGAGAGAAATTGCAACGATTACTAATTAATGGAGATGCCACTGTTAGTAATTATTGGAGTTGCATGAGAGAGGAAGTGTTGAAAAGAAGGACAATGTTAAAATATAATATTCGTTAGTGAATATATTGTGGACTTTAATTTTTCCAATGAAAAAAAAGAAAAAAAAAAGACATGTTATATACAACATGGGAGATGTTGAATGAAGTGAAAATGTTCTTAATTAATAATAAATGTCTCTAAGTTTACTTTGACAAAGTGGTTGATAGTTTGGGTTGGGAAGATGTATAAAATGTTAAGTAAGCGATTATGTGTTGTGTTGTTTTGAGTGAGTGGCTAGCTACACCAAATGTGCTTTGTAAACTAGATGGAAAAGGCTAGTGGATGCATGTAAAATCTTGAGACATTTCTTTTTCACATTAGTATTTCCACTTGAGGTGGAAGGAGACAAACGATTTCATACCAAAATGTTGCATTTTCATCATGTGATTATGATAACTTAGTACATATGCTTGGTTGACAATGAAAGCAATGAGTGTTTTGCACCTATAAACAAATTCTTGAATTTGAAATTATTAACATGTATGGTTGGAAAGCAATCCTTTGAGACTATGTTTGTGATTATTCTTGTTAAGTATACTTGTTCATCAAATCAAGCCTTTGAACCTTACGTTCTTCATGAAGCCACCAAAGCTCGTGGACATTCTTCAACAAGCACAAGTGCTACTAATTCACCTCCTTCCACAATCCAAATTGAATCCACCATACACATAAATATAAAATGATGGGATGGGAGGAAGATAAGGTGGAATATATGGAATAGATGGTTCCAAATAGTGAAAATTCCATGAAGATTATTCCAAGCATACTGAATCCTAATAAGACTGCTTCTAATATTTTCATGGAGAGGATTTTGGTAATGGGAAAAACTTTAAAATATATGGAAAAGTGGATAGGGGTCATCAAATGTTCTATTTTGGGTATGGATAGGAACCACATTGTTGGCAGTTTGGTTGCCAATTCTTCAAATAGGAATTAGAATGTGGATATGAGTGGCTCAAGACTAAATGGAGCCTCAAACATCCTTAGAATGAATGTGGAGAGGCTTCATGATTTTTTCACATTAGATATTGTTATTGGTGGCAATAATGTGGAAAAGGTTGGTGTATTATATCTAACTAGTGCATTTTCTTCCCACAATAACTACGATATGGATGATTCCTAGGTGTAGGGTATTGGTTTCATTTGAAGAGAACTGATTTGAGGGCTCTAGCCTATCACAAGCCTTTGGTGGAGAATATTGGAGTCATTTTTCAGCTTTAATAAGGGAAATGGTTCAAACATATGTAAAAAAAAAGAAGGAAAAGTAGGGTAAGGTTGGTATTAGGAGAAGATATATGACCAAATTAGGCTCTATATGTGATATCAAACATATGTAGATCATTGGTGCCTAAAGGACTTGTATGCTTGGTAGTGGCATGAATGATGTATGATGACCATATTTGTTGTTTTGTATGTGATTAATCTGTTGATTTCGATATTGCATGGCCAACAAGAATCAATGCTTCCTACATTATATTACCTTGATGATTTTGTAATTGGAGGAGGTGTGGCAAAGAACGTATTTGATTTATTAACCAATATCAATTCATTATTGGAATATGTTGATGCAAATTACAACCTTAGGTGGGTAAGAATGTTGAATGACATAATCCATTTTACATTAAACATCATATATTATGAGCAATGAATGTACTCTGGTAGTAAGAAAGGCTCCTTTTCATGTGCTTTAAGGATGATGAGGTCTCATGATTGAAAACATGTACAACTGTAGATAGGATCCATAGTTATATAAATGTTATATACCTTACAAATGTAGGATTAAATGGTTGTAGTCCTCTAATTGGAATGCATTTGTCAATAATGGCATGTGTCCATATAATATGTGGAATGGAAGTTAACATATCCAAATAAACATTTAGATTGCATGGATATCATAATGATAATTTCACTTGTTTGTTTTGATATAAGAGTGAATGTCTTAGATATAAATTTATAATTTATAATTTTCCTTGAATAGAGAATAATTCTTGGGTCAACATTTCAACAACATGATAAGGAAATCAAGTTCAACTTTGAAACTTTAAATTAACATACATGCAAATTCAAACTAGCAATCTAATACTTCAATATCAAATAAATATTCCAATTCATAGAATACATGGCATGGAATGCCAAAATTGTATCAACTATATATTTTTAACAAATTGGCACGACATGCCCAATATACAAAACAACACCTCATGCACAAAAATTGAAGTATGACATATAATTATCTATATAGAAAATGGCTTTAATACACAGAAAATTTTGCCCAAAAATGAAAGTAATGATGCACTATATATAAAATGGCTCTCATTGGTCACTCATTGGCCATTGTCACCCTCACTACTATCATTTTCATTTAGGAAGTTGATCTTTCTCCCATTAATAGAAGAAGGAGCTCAAGTGATATTAGGGCATAACAACTGGAAACAACATATAATTATATATAAAGAAAAAACTTAATAAATTATATATTATTCAACATAGTGTTTTCATTGATGAAAACAAGTGTTATTGATGTCAAATGGGAAGTCTAAAGGAACAAGACTGTGTTGAGGCCTCAACAATTCCCTTTATTCCTTGGAAAATAAGGGGCCACCTCATATAAATTTTATGAATATCACATATGATTGCATTTGCTTTCATTTTCTTTAGTGATTTGGTTTTTCTTACTTCCTATTTTTAACCTTTCCATTTTCTCTGCTTCTCCAACAACTTTCCAATGATAGTAACTTTGCTTGATTTCGAATTTTGGACTAAAAATTACGACCTTTTAAAATATTGAATTTCTTTCACCATCTTCTTAAATTGATTTGATTAACTCTTTTTTTAGTTTTCTAATTTTAATTTGACTTGATCTCAAACTAACATTCTCATAATCCATAACAACTTAGAAAATGTATATATACATATGTAAATATGTATAAATAATTTCATTATATACTTTTAATAAACATATAAACTACATTTTTTTTTAAAATTAAAACCTATTACATTTACACCAAATTAAAATAAATAAATAATAAATATATATATTAACTATATATATAGATATAGATAACATTTTTACACATTTTTTTTATATATAAAATTATATTATAAAACTAACCTAACCTTATATTATTAATATTGTAAATCACACTGTTATATAATATATTTTTTATTTTAAAATAACATATTAATTTTTTTACACAACATTATATATAAATAAAACTTTTTACACCACATTTTCTTAAATAAAAATATTATAAACATAACCTTATATTATTAATGTTGTAAAATCTACTATGTTATATATAATACCTACATAACACGACGTGAATTAGAACATATAATATGAAAACAATAGATACCATTCCAATGAATTTAACGTATTTCCCCACAACGTAGAAACGAGCTCATAAAACACTAACGATAAATAAGCACATTTCAAAACACGTTATCTCTTATTCAACACCAGGGGTTACCTTCACACCAATGCACATCAGATAGATCCGGAAAAAAACCTTATCCATTAGATAAAAAACACATATACACAAAAATATGAGTGCATACGACAACGAAGAACTCTGGAAGAGACAAAGGCCCCATATAATAACAGATTAGGGGAAGACACAGAGCATCAACAAAAAATGAAGTGTCTAGAACTGGTCATAGAACTTTCCACTAAACCATCAAAATGTATATACTTAGGATGAACTGAGTGTTGAGAATTCAATAGGACAATGAATATGTTAATTCTCTTAACTTGATAACTGTTTGTGTTATCTTTTACTTATTAGCTTTGTTCGTTATTATTCTAATGTGCAATACCTCAAACAACTACTAAAATAGTAAGAACAATGACACAATATATAGGCTATAAGCTAGGGCCAAAACCCCTCTTTTTGAGGGGAAAACCCGCAAATCTCTTCTCTCCTTATAGATCTTTCAATGGACGAATACCATGACCTAGAGACTCAAACAAATACCCTCCAAGATCAAGTCTGCCATGGCCTCCCACTGCAATATCTTCAACCTCCCAATAGATTTGAAATTCTGCGACACAACACCTGCTGCAACCGCTGCTACTTCTCTTGGAGACTTCGATCTCCCTCTAATAGCCCCCCTCTTGACTTTGCTTGCTTTGTCTTGACTCTTAGGGCTAATAAGATACCCTAATATACCTTCGCTTTCCTTCCCTTCTTTTCTTCTTCCAAGATTAGACCACAAATGATTCCAACACAGAAACCATAACTTCAATCTTCACAAGAGAGATAGGTAAGGCCTAGAAACACTTCGACTTTTTCGACTCCCTTTTCTTCACACTTCCTTCTTTGACTTATTCTTCTTCTACTTCATCGCATAAGAGATAAGTCACTGTGTATTCCAAATAGAGGACAAGTTCCTTTATATATAGGCTTCTTCAAGGGTGGACGTGGTTCTTCATGTAGGGCGATTTGATCTTGAATGTATTTTGACACTTCAAGCCAAAATATTTTTTTCTTTACAATTTACAATGTGCCCATAGGGTCTTCAATATATGACAATGACTCTTATATCTAGGACAAACCCTAGAAGCACTCAATAGATGCTTGACCTATAAAATAAAAGAACTTGAGCATGAAACCCATACTCAAATAATAATAATAACTTCTTTTCATTTTATATTTACAAGAATACATTTCACACTTATGAAGACTGAACCTAGTTACACATTTTTCAACACTCCTCTTCACTAGGGAGGTATTCATAAGAGGTACATGGTCATTCTCAATCTGAAGAAATCTCATAAGAAGAGTTAGATTGGTAACCCTTCTATCTTGCATCATATTAACTAGCATTGTCACATAGTAAGGCCTTGACTAACAACTCTATCTCTCCACAAGATCAGAGTACAATGTTGGTGAGACCAATGATATATAGACACCATCATCATTGTCTCCCAAGGTACATACTCCACCCAGGTGTTCACTGAGTATGAACTTCCATTGGACTATTCTTATCTTGAGTAGCTAATCCTCAAAGAATATTGATCCAAGACTACTCTTATCTTGAATGCCCTACCACATTCTCAAATATTATCGAATGCCATATGGTTACCCAATCCTCCATTATTTCTTCCAAGTGAAAACAAGAATGTAGTGTATATCTATCCCTCTCAATTAGGGAGGTCAAATCAACCAAAGCAAGCTTGTCCCTCAAGTATACAAGCTTCTTGTTCGGAAGTATTTTGTCAATATGTCAACTACCTATTCATCAGTGGAGATATATTGTAGATGCAACACACCATTTTGTACTAGCTCTCGAATATAGTGATACTTTTTGTTGATGTGCTTTGTCTTTCCATGAAACACTGGATTCTTAGACAAAAAAATACAACTGGTGTTATCACAAAGTATCACTATAGGGTTCATTGGTCCTTCAAGCAGATTCCTTAACCATACTGCTTCTTTGCTTACTTCACATGCTGCAACATATTCAACCTCAGCACTACTCAAACAAACGATGTCTTGCTTTCAGCTCATCCATCAAACCATGGAGGATCCTAAATTGAAACATCCTCCTATAGTACTTCTTCCATCTTGTTCACTGCCTCCCTAGTCAGAATATGTATATCCAATCAATTGGACATCATTCCTTCTATCATATTCAGACATTAGTTGATGGTTCCTCACAGATATCTGAGAATATGCTTTGTTGTTATCCAATGATCATGCTTCGGCTCCACTTGAAATTGCCTGAGTACATTTACTGCAAAACCTGTGTCTGGCCGAGTATTCAACAAGTACATCAATGAGCCAACAAGTTGTCTATACCTGGAAGGATCCATAGGGTGTGATCTAGAACTCCTTAGTCTCTTCAAGTTTGTGATCATCGGAGTGGTCATAGGTTTACAGTCCATCATGTCGAACTTCTTTAGAATCTCGATCACATACTTTCCTTGACCCAAATAAATTTCATTTGGTCCTTGCCAAATTTCTAGTCCCAAATAGTAATGCATCAACCCAAGATCCTTCATGTCAAATTCTGCTTCCACTTGCTTCTTACATTCTTCAATTCGACCTTCTACATTTGTCAAGAGAATATCATCTACATACAGAAGAATAATTACAAGTTCATTATTTTCAACCTTAATATAAAGGTTCGTGTCAACATAACTTTTTGTGAAGCCTATTCTCTGTAGGCATGCATCCATTTTAGCATATCGTGCCCTTGGTGCTTGCTTGAGACCATATAATTCTTTCTCCAATCTCCAAACATATGCCTTCCTCTTTGACTCCAAATCCCAAGGGTTGTTATATATAGACTTCTTCATTTATGGTGCCATTTGGAAACACAGTCTTGACATCCATTTGGTGGATGTTGCATCCCATCGATGCTGTTAGAGAGACTAATGAGCGAATCATTGTATATCTTGTCATTGGAGCAAATGTCTCTTCAAAGTCGATGCCTTCAAGTTGAGAGAAACCTCTAGCCACAAATCTTTCTTTATATTTATCTATACTTCCATCAGTTGCATGCTTGATCTTATAGATCCACTTGGAAGTAACCACAGATTTGTCTTCGGGCCTAGGTACGATCTCCCAGATTCTATTCTTCATTATAAATTTTGTTGGACAACTAATCCTCTATGGGTTGGTGTAGAATGTGAACAACCATAAGAGTCCAAGAGAATTTGGGATGTGGAACCCAACGATCACACAAATGTACTATAAATGTATATCATATCAATAACAATGTATTCACTGTTTATCATCCATCTTTGTTGTTTACATTCCATGTGACTTTAACATGGTATCAGAGTGGGTGATATCTTTCCATGCTCATATTTGAGCCACTTGTTTTATGGCCTTTTTGTGCAGAAGTGAGAGATCTGCCATTGTAGAACTGACACCTTCTTCCTGGAGCATTGAAGTGCGTCAAATTATGCGTGTCAGAGGTGTTGTGTTGGAGGTTGAATGCTGTGCATTGAAACCAAAACTGGCACACCATTTGGTATGTTATTGTAGTTGGTATGTTATTACTCATAAGTTGATTGATATTATGTTGTGATGAAGTCCTGTGTATAAACGTTGGGTATGCATAATTATTACCACAGATACACACGTTATTGCAGTGGCAGTATATTCATTATGCCATACCATTTCTCTACATTACCATACCTCCTCCCACTGCAAATGACTCTTGGCATTCCTCAGTTCCATTTTTGGGTTCTCTGCCTCCATCGACAGCGCTTTTAATGCTATATGCACAATTATTACCACAAACACTATCGCTCTCCATACAGTCAGAACGTTGTCTCCATATTCGAGCATGGTTTTTGTAGCCCATAGCACTACGCTCTGTTTATGCTGTATGCCGTGGCTCCCCACAGTTTTGAAATTTCTGTTATATCGCCATACTGATTTTCGTGATTGTGGTACCAGTTCAAACACACCATTACCATGTGAGTAACACCATAACACCAGTCGTTGTAACATACATGATACCCGACTCCATTTGTGAAGTTAGTGCAATTCTTCTTGACAGTTCCTCTCTGCGTAGTTCCTCGACAATAATATGTAGAATTTCAGGGTGAGCATTAAACTGTGGTACAGGTCGGAAGAGCTCCATAATATTTTTCACCTGTTGAGGGTTAAGTTCAAACCAAAACTTTGATTTCTTTCTTGAATATGTCTTCAAAAAGTGGTAAGCAATCCCTTTCAATACAAAACTATACCTATGCTGGGAATGGCATTTTAAGACTCCAAAAAGCATATGGTTCCAGATTCATTCCTCTAGCAGAAGCAACCTTGTAGATACCATACATCAGTCTAAGGTCAAAATCATACAAGAAGAGCTTCATTCCAGGTTTGAAAGGCTATGGTGCATTGAAGTTAGTGTTGATTTTGATGGTTGAGTATATTCCATCACATACATTCTCCATATGGACGTTGGCAGTCTTTAGACCCTTGGAATTGACATAAGTATCCAAGGCCGGGGGATTGTCATTAGGGATCAAAGGGCTACAAGGACAATTTACCTTAAACTCATTGCTCTCAATGCTGGTTTTACATAATCTGACGTCACTTTTCTCTCGAATTCGTCTAAGACCACAAGGGCGTCTTTCCGAAGCCTCTGCTCATACTGATTGGTAAATTTCCCCCGCCTCACCTGCCTATGTACCAATTCAATGTAAGGGAGCAAGTTGATTTCCAGAGATCATCTAAAACTTTAATAGTCCCTCTTGTAGGAACAGGAGAATCATGTGGTAAATAATAAAGTAATGAAATAACTAAAAGGAACTGCATTGAAGATCAGAAGGCTGTTGCAATCATTCCTTGGGATTTGAATAGAAATAGTCCTCTTCCCATGGTTGGCATATAATTTTTGGCGTTGGCTCTTGTTGGCCCATTTAAGGGCTTGCACCACCAATGCCCATTGGTTCTAGACCAAATACCGAGAAACTTGTTTCAAACTCATGACTTGAATGAAATCTTTTGGTAGCTAACCATGATTCGAACTACCTCTCCTGGTTTTCTTCTTTGTGAGTTCATTGGAATAGTATGGATATAACCATGATTCTGAATGCATGTTTGGGAGTTGGAAGACGGCATAATGCGATGTAGATTTTCTACACGTTGATGGTTCACTCGGGAAATTTGCGTCTAGGGTCTCGGTGGTTCATTATACAGTATTGAAGTTGAAAGTTTATTACAAAATTTTCGTTGGCAATTGATTTTTGGGAATTTAAGCATTCTTGCCCTCATCACAATAGCTTGATTGTGGACCATTCATCTATACTACTTATATACTTGTTGCAAGGACTTCTCAAGTTTGAGCCTTCAGAACGTTTGAAGCTTCAGAAGGTTTGAGTCATCCATTCTTCTTAGACGGAACCAAATTTCATAAATATGGTGAAAAATAATAATAAGAAATCTGATTCATTGCCCGGGACAATATTGGATTGTTATCAAATTTGTTGGTATTACAATGGCTATTGGAGAGAACCGGCCACATTAGGGGACCTTGACATTATCTGTAAGCTGGAATCCAATGGAATTGAGTGTGTAGCTATATGTCATTGAGTGTCTTCATTACTCTTAGTGTCTTCGGGCTTGTGAATTGACAATTTTAGACATTGAGCTTACACATAAATTGGTTCAGGTTTCTGTGTGGAGACTTTAGAGAGAAGGAAGTCACAAAGTGATTTGTGTCTAGCTAAAGTTTTGGTATAGTCGCATATGGAAACATATATTTCTTCTGGATTTTAGTTATGCTGTTGGAAAACACCCTATGCATAAACAAAGTTGAATGTCTCAATATGTCTTCCACTATTGATCAACACTTCTACAACATTTGGCATTTTATTATTCAAGTCCAAGGGAATGACAGAGTTTAGGTTTCTATATGGAACAATACCCGCACAGATCAAATTTTCAGATTTGATATTTTGAAAAGCTTCTCTGAGTAGTATAATATTGATGCTCTTCTTCTAAGTTACCACAAGCTCAGTAAATATTGCAGAGTGAGATTGTTACTCTTATTAGTGATCTTGGAAACCCAAGAATTAATGATCTTGGTGCACAACTTTCATAAGAATTAGGGGTTTTTTATATTCTTTAAGTTGCAGCTATTTGGCATTGTCTGATATATATATGTCACTTGTACTTTTACATTTTAAGAAAGTGCATTTGTAGTTGAAACATTTTTTTGAAATGGATCGAATGGATGATGTATTAGAGTTATTGAATACCCTGATACATTCCAATATTCATGGGACTGTAAAAGTTAGCATGGATGCTCTCTCTAATATTCAAACCTGTTTGCAAAATGCACAAGAGAAGATAGAATTTTTGCAACTTGAATCACAGTTACAAAGAGATGAGTTACAACAACAAAGCATCATGACACCCGTCAACAACCAAAAAGTGGTCAAATTAATAACATTGAAACAGACTCCCATCATCAACAAGAAATGGAAGATGTAGTACCCATTTCAGGAGCAGATGTGCAAAAATATGCAGAGGTTCAGTTTGCACTTCCCAAGCCCATCATTAGACCTTTGGAAGATCTTGTCCACAACAGGCATAGAACAAGTCTTGGATATGATAAGGAGGTTTCCTTTCATATTCAATATTACTCAAAACCCATCTAGTTTCAGAGTGCTGGATTCCTTAATGACAGTTCACCTTCAGCTGTCCCAGATTTTGCTCCTCTTCCACAACAAAAACATATTATGAAATGCCAACACTGTGACCGAGTTGGCCATATGAAATATCAATGTTTTTATCTTCACCCATGTAAGCATTGTCATAAAACCAGTCATTCTTCAAACAAATGCTTCATAAACAAGCCTCTTGCAAGAACAAAGATTCATCTTGGATGGATCGCTTCTTGGCAATGGGCATCAACAACCAAGGAGATATTCTAGTCATATGTCAGAACTTGTTCTACAGTATTGTACAGTCTTGTAGTTGAATTTTCTCCATCATCTCACCTTGTATCTGACAGGGGGGAAATGATGGTCATCTACAAGCTTCAAAGCCACATCAAGCAAGCCTGATCCCCAACTTACCATACCAGATTCAGAGTTGTAGCCAAAGACAAATATGCCACTGAGCATGCCTTTAGTCAGTTATACCTCTTCAAATAATTGGGGACACTTCCTCTAGTAGAAGACTTCAGCTTCTTGCCAGTTTTGGAAGAGTTCCAGAGTTGTTGGTCATCCTTAAACCATCACAAGTTGAGACCTCCCTTTTCAGGTTGAGTTTCTCCCTTTTATGCGGGGTGAGACCTCCATTTCACGGTTGAAGGTTTCCCTCTCCAAAACATCAGGAGCACTTCCTCTAGCAGAAGAACTGAACTTCATGCCAGACTTGGAAGAGTTTTGGGAACTGCACTAAGCGTCTAGTGTTGGTGGTCATCCTTAAACCACCTCCCTTTATACCAACATTTCAGAGAGCACATTCAACCTAGTGCTGCCATTCTTTTTTGCACATTTTGTATTTCAACTCTCTTCTTGGAATCATACATACCCCTTCGGATTAAAGGGGGGAATCTTGGACACCTAATCCTCTATGGGTTCTTGTAGAATGTGAACAGCCATGAGAGTCCAAGATACCTTGGGATGTGGAACCCAACGGTCACACAAATGTACTATAAATGTATATCATGTCAATATTAATGTATTCAATGTTTATGAGGAAGTAGTGTGGATTTCAACCAATTAGGTCTTTTCCTCGTTTCTGGAATGACCACGGGTTGAACAGGTTCACTAGACCCTTCTTCTTCGTGGTGTGATTCTTCTCCTTCCTTGTCAACTTCCTCCTCAAATATCGGAAGTTCATTAGCATCAGAATCTATAGAAATTTATTTTGACTTCTTGAATGCTATAGAAATGCATGAGTTTCTGATGAGGGAATCTTCAGTTAACTGGAGTAGCACTAGTTGATTGCATTAATGCATCAAATGACTGTTAACTCACTATTAGTTCCTCAAACAATTTAGAACTAATTCAACTAGACTTAACTCAGTAAACTGAGTTAAATAATTACAACTCAAATATAACTTAATCTTATCTCCTTAATTTAAGGATAACTCTTGCATGAATTCAGAAAGACTTCTAACTTGAATTTCTCCCACTAATTAATTTAAAATAAATAAATTAATTATTTCCAAGTAGCTGTTAAGACTAAATTCGATTTTAATTCACAATTTAATTCAAGGATAAATTAAATTAGAATATTCTTGTTGCCATATTTCATCATGACCAAAAAATTCTTCTTGCCCTGAGGGAAAATCATAAGGAAAACAAATTTCCTAGTTTGGGAAATGATCTGATTGCATTGCTTTGCAGTGATCAAAGAGATGATGGTAGGAAGGGTTACCTCTAGTATCCTGTACAACTTATTGCCCAAAGTAATAATCATAGAGCAAGGTCTAGACTCATATACAACATGTCTCTTCCACAAGTATAATTTGCCTAATAATAAATCACAAACTTCAAGAGGAGAAACATCACACAGTACCTCATTCGTGAAGGGCTTGATGCTGTAAGGAAGGTGACATTGTTGGCTGATGCGGAGATCTCGTCCTTTGTGAAGGCACCCGATGGTGTACAGATGTGGATGTGCTATCGTTGGGAGGCCCAACTGCTTCATTACCTCTATTGAAATGAGGTTCTTTTGGCTCTCATTGTTGGCAATGAAATACATCAGAGAACTCTTCACCCACATTTGTGAGTGGAAGAGACGTTGCCTATCCTTTGGATCTTCAGGTTCATTCTTCTGGATCTTGGGGGTGGCCAAAGTGGCACTAGGCTCCGCGTCAATGATCTGGTTTCCTTTGTCATTCCCCTTGCTGGGTTTGGCTTAGAGTCAGAACATGCGTTTGAATCGGAAACCCTCATCTCAGCCATCAATGACTATTTGGCCTGACACTCACTGTGAGTGGAGCTCTTATGGAACTCACAACATTTTCCCATATCCTTCTTTGTCTTTGTGGCATTTTTATTTTCTTATGGCTTTGACAGGTTGTCCTCGGTCGCACTGCCTTGGATTTGGTCTTTGCTCTATGGTTTGGGGGAACCTTTTCCTTGCTTCAGATTCACAGATCCAAAGTCACGCTTCTTCTGTTTAAACGATGCTCAATCTTGATAGCGAAGGTATGTTGTGCCAAGCGAGGAGATGTCTAGGCACTCCATCTCATACTGGATGTACTTGTGTAGATAACCATAATACTTAAGTACCAAATGTCACTCCAAAACCTTGATGCCCAACTTCATGTGGAGGGTATGGGAAACATTTGTGAACTCTGGCACATCTTGGTCCCTTCCGTGTCATATCATGGTCCTCTTTATGTATTTATCTTCATAGCTACTGATAGGGTAATATTGTTCCTTGATGGCATCTCAGAAATAATCCCAAGTGGGTGTGGCTGAAAAAACGAGGATTCCCTCTCATCCTTTTGTTCTCAGTAGGTTTCCCACCAGTCTTTGATGTGTGGTGTGGCCTTGAGAAGCATAAAAGTAATCTTTTCCTGATTGGAAAAGTCATGAAATGAAAAATATCCTTCCAACAGATTCAACCATTTATCTATGATGTCTACATCTATCTAGCCCTCAAATATGGTAATATCGAAGTTAACTTGTACCTTAAAAGGGTTGGCACCTCCATAGCGGCTGTTAGATGAAGATGCATTGCCTATGGGTAGCTATCAGAGGATCTAAGCAAAGTTATCCATCATCTTGTTCCTCTGTCGCTCGAGAGATTCCTTGATCAATAGTTAGAAAGGATCCACTACCCCCATCATCTTTATTTTCTTCCATCATGGGAGGTCGTTGGGGTTTGCGAGGCTAGTCTGGCAAAGGTTTTACCAGTTCAAGCCATTTTTAGAAAGAAAAATCTTCATAGATTTATATTAAGATAATATAAAGATCAAAAGACATGTCACGGGACAGAACATCCTGCCCAGATATGAGGGCATATAGATCATAATTAACAGTCATGGGATCCCCAAGGAGATCAGAACAAAAACTCAAAGTTGTACACAAAATATTAAACGCTTGGACTACTACAAGCATGGACAAATATTAAAAAAGGAACTAGAATGCAAAGCATGTAAACCAGATATTGAAAGAAGTCACATTCCCGAGATGCAGAAGTCCTGTATATAATAGGAAGATTCATCATGTAAGACCCTCAAAGACCACAAACCTGGCTCCATTGCAAGGCCTTCCTTGGAGAGAAGGTAGTTCAAGCCATAACTCCTTATACCTTGACCTCGTTGGGTATGTGCAAATAAAAATAGAGAAAGAGAAGATTGCTCTGATACCACTAATCCAAATTTAAATAGGAATGACACAAATTAAAAATGTAACCATAAATACAGGGATTCAGCATAAATAACACTTCATTGCATTAATATAAAAACACTAGAATATGATTACAGACAAAATGGAAATAAACTAGCTTTGGTGATGGTAGTTTATCTTCGAGAAGATCCGTGGTGGTTACATGCCTCTGAACTGTGTTACAATGAGGCTCATGGGCCTATTTGCTATTGAACAACAAGGGAAAACCTTAAACAACCAAAACCCTAACCATTGCAAATGCAACACTAAGAGTTTGTGTGCCCTATTGGGGTTAGTTGGACAACCAATTTCCTGGGGTCGTAACTTGGTCATATTATCTCCGTTTGGCATGTATGATACCTTTTTGGAAAGGTATCTTTGATTACTACAAGGTTTGCTTCAGAGCCTACAAAATATCTCAAAAAATGCTATTTAGGGGGTCAAAACTGCTCCAGAAGTTCAGGACCCGAAAAATAGCTAAAAATAGTAAATGTTGAAATGAACAAGGAAACATATGAAACTTACTAGAGGTCATGGAATAGGTGGGTGTCCACCAATATTCACCTAGATCAAAATGATTAGAAAATACAAAGGAAATTAGGAAAATGATAAGCGATTTGATTTTAGATATCAACACACTTCATAAATGGGGTCAAGTGATTATAAGCTTCGAGTGTCTTAACATAATTAGATAATTGTCTTCTCTTTTAGCAATCGATTGCAGTTACTCAAATGAAAACACCACACCCATTTCTATCAGTATGTGTTTCTCTATTAGTATATTTCTTTTTTTCATGATCATTACGAGATGAAACGAAACATGTAAAGTGTTGCATATTCTATGAACATGCTTGAATCAATCCTTAAAGACAGGATACAATGATACATATACGTATATGTTTGTGGATGGGTACAAATTGACAATGCTTTTTGGAAATGTAATTTCATTAATTTGAAAGGATAATTAAAGCTATATTGATAATGAATCTGAAGATGGTATAAAAAGATGAAATCAAAGAAAATGGATTAACTTTTGGAATATATAATTTTCATTTATAGAATTTTTCACGTAGGACTTTAAACTCACTTCAAATTGTGTTAATTATGTAAATTTAAATGTTTACTAATGATGGTACATTATTTGTTATTTTTCGTGCAAAATATAATATATATGTCTCCATTTACTTAAATGGTCTATTCTTGTGACAAAAAATTGAGAGTTCTAAAGAATAAATGATTATTATTATTATTATGAAAGTCATTATACCCTTGAAATTACAAGGCTCTCATATGTGCAACTAAAAAGGGTTTTAAAATTATATGAGAATTAGCTCAAAATTTCGAGATACATCAACAAAAACATCATTGTTCATTCAATGTTTACAATATTCAGTCCCAATTTGGCTCAAGGGAAACCAGATCTATTGACCATTATCTAAAGTTCAAGTCTAACAAAAATTAAAGCATATGCTACTGTAAAATGCTAAAGCTACCATGCATTGGGTTATATAAAGAATAAAAACAACTACTAAAAGCATATGAGCTATCAAGAGTCTCAATAGGTCACTGGAGTTGGATCTTGGGCACTTGCACCTGTAGGAGTAAGAGGCTTAAGTTCACACTAAAGGTAACTTTCCAGGCATTCAAACTTTCTAAACAAGAAAATTAATATCGCTGTACCTGCTTAATTTCATTCAAGGAAGAGATGATATCATTATGCTCCTCATGCTTCTCTTTCAAAACCCTTCCTAGAAGAGTTTTCATTTTCCAATGGGTGATGGTGGAGTTTAGGTATTGGATTTGTCTTCCCTTTATATGATTAGGGTTAGGAACCCAATTTCCAACCTCCCTTAGGATTTCAAAGTTGTAATAAACTTGACGGTCAGTGGTAGTAAGGGCCTCAACCTAACATATTTCAATTAGGGGAATTTTTAGGTCTAAAATTGGCTTCCTAAGTGAAATAATAAAATAATTAAATAAGAGTTATGGATTTAAAAAAACAAAAGAAAGGAAACTACCCCTTTTTTATTGTATTTTTGGCTTATCTCCTTATAGGTTTACTCAAATGTCAAGTGTAGACACCTGTTGGATGTATAATTAAATTCCACATTCAACAAGTACCTACTCAAAGGTATGCTGAGTGGGTAGTTGTTGAATATGGGATTTAATTTCACATCCAACATATGTCTACACTTGAAATTTGAGTAAACCTATAAGGAGATAAGATGAAAATACAATTATAAAAAGTTTTGTTTTCCCTCCAAAATATTTACCCCTAGGGATGACATCATCTTCTTGAATGTTATTGGTTCTTATAAAGTTAATTTTGCTAGTACATTTTTTTAGATCCATTTTAGACCTCAAAATTCCCATAATGTTCACAAATTGCAGGGTGGGGGAGGGGGTAGCAGAATGAAATATAGTTGTAGCTTCCTAGACATGGGCTTGGGAACATAGCCTACCTCAGGGGAATTTTCTGCCATCTCCCTAGTGACTGCGTATACATTTCTAGGGAATTGTGCATCAAAATATGTAAAACTAGTCAAGATAGCAATCCCACAACAGACTGGGACTAAAGAGATTAAGATTGAGTAGGCTGAAAAGAAAGAAAAGATAAGAATTAATCTAGGTTCTAGGTGGCCCAAACTAGCATGAAAGTTAGGATCGGTATATGTGGAAACTTCTAGGTTGGGTCACACATAGACGAGGAGACACCGTGAAACTAGCCACAGTGCACACCCTTAAAATTTAAGGCAAAGCCACTAAATGTACACCAAAGAGACAAAAAATCATAGAAGATAAGAATGGAGCCAAAGGCACGAGAATGTACCATGATATATACAAGCAACACTTCCCGATATGAATAAGTCTCTTGCAAAAAGTGCAAGAATACACCACCTACAAGTGCAACCTCCAATTCCAGTGAAATCCTCGAAGCCTCATAGTATGTAGCATCCAAGCACCAAAAACTAATTTCTAGTCCAATATATAGCATACCATGCAAATTGTAAGTTACTCCAGAGGCAAAAACCGAATTGGTTTGCATGAAGACACAAAATACTGTGACTCCATTGCCAGAGCCAAATGACTTCAACTTAGGAAACAACTCTTAATTATGTCAAGTAAGCTCTACATTCTTCTTGCCATGCACAGATTTGTCACTGCGAGGCAACCAAGAAGAAATTCTCACCTATGATAGTGGAGGATTCCAAGCCCACCATAAGAATTGAATAACAAGGTTTCTCCTCACAAAGTGATTGAACAAAGGAATATTTTACATGATAATGAATGAGTCAAGAGACGTTCGCATGTGTAATGCATGGGGTGAGGTGACCATGCCACCACCCCCCTCTTAAATGTTGTGGGAGATGTTAGGGTGGTAAGATCTCCCCCAACCTCCAATGTCAATTTTCCCAACACCCCAATCAGAGGCCTTCTATCAACATCTATAATGGATTGTAACGAGTCTTTATAGATGGGCGTACCCACTTTCAACCAAGTTACATAAATGTGACTATCCTAACACCCCAAGTTAGCCAGAAAGTCTGTTGGTTTGTTGCCTGTTTTTCAAGAATGCGAAGCGATTACATAATGAATGGAGTGGAGTAGCATTTGAATGAGGGAGATGATAGACTTAAGGCTCCATTTCTTGGACACCTTTTCTATAGGAGCTTCGATAATTATTTTCCTAAAAATCATAATAAATAACTAGGAATCCATGTCAACTTGTAGTTTAGAGTATCATTCATTGATCGCTAAATTCACACCTCTTTCTAAGGCAAGGAATTCAACTACATTGTTTCTTATAACTCCATGGTTTACAACAAACACCTTCAATGCACGAATTTCCAAATCACGAAAAATCTCTCCATATCTCGCTTGGCTAAGATTACCTTTGGAAGCACCATCAAAATTTAACTTCACAAAAACTAGAGTAGTGGGGGGAGTAGGAGGAAGGAGAGGACATTATGGGAGAGGCACTACAAGGAAATTACCTTCTAGCGGATGTTATAACGAAGGTTTTAAGTGTTATAAAATTGTAAAATTTTGTCAATAAACATCTGATAAAACATTCATTTGTTGATAACAGATATTTTATTTGGGATTATAACAGAACTTCATCACAACTAAAAAAATCTGAGAAAGTGAAGGTTTTAGCAATTTTTTTTTGGCAGTGCACTTCATGGAACAAGTAGCACTATTGTGCTATGTATATAAATTCATCGGACTGCATACATAACTAAAAGCACTAAGTCGTTGAATGCAAAGAACACCGACGCATAATATATACTACCCTGGTGATAATATATAAAAAAAAAGGTCTTGGGGCATTCCTGTAAGGAACAACACTGTGGTACGCAAAAAATAATTGTTATGCTAGTGCTTTTGTATAAACTTGTAGCATCGATGCATGTTGTTTGTATAAACGCACCGGTGCATTAGTTATATAAAAGGACCAATGCTTCTATTTTTCATAATGCATCGGGGTTGGAAATAATATTTTGTAGAACTAGGGAGTTAGTTCTATGAAATCACTGGTGCGTTTAAAATTACAATGCACTGAGCGTTAATTGCAAACAATACCAGTGCTTGAAGAAATAAATGCCCCACTATTGTCATTTTCTGAAAAGGAATCGATTCGTTGAATACAAAGAATTCTGATGCATAATATATACTTCCCTAGTGCTAATATATATAAAAAAAGTCATGGGACGTTCCTGTAAGGAACAACACTGTGGTACGAAAAAAATAATTGCAATGCTAGTGCTTTTGTATAAAGTTATAGCGTCGATGCGTGTTGTTTATATAAACGCACTGATGCATTAGTTATATAAAAGTACCAATGGTTCTATTTTTCATAATGCACCGAGGTTGGATATGATATTTTGTAGGACTAGAAAGTTAGTTCTATAAAAGCACTGGTGTGTTAAAAATTACAATGCACTGGGTGTTAATTGCAAACAATACCATTGCTTGAAGAAATAAATGCCCCGTTGTTGTCATTTTCTAAAAAGGCACCGATAATGCAAAAAAATGGCATCACGGTGTTTTTTAATAGCATAACACACCAATACGTTTTTATGTTATTGAAACACATTTTTTGTATGCGATTTCTTTTTTTAGAAGCATCGACCTGTGACACTACAATTATTGTAATTTTTTAAATCCATTATTCATCAAAAAAGTGACATATATCTTATAACAATATTCATATAAATTAAACTTTGATTAGTGCATTTGTATATGATATTTAGATTATTTTGTTATACTATTAGGTTTCACATCTTTTCATTATAATATTTAATCAGTGGTGTACCATTTCATAATGACACTCGATAGCACAATAGAATAAATTAAAATGTATTTTATTATATATCAATGAGAGGCTCTTTGTCATACAAAATGAGATTGTTATTGGTAACCCCTTGTCTTTCAATTGGGACACTATGTCCATTACATTAAACAAAATATCTGATTTTCACAAACAATTATTTCAAAAAATACAACAGGTTGCATTGATATCCAAATAGATCATCATTATTCATTAGAATTGTTGTTAGTTCTTTAGCTACTTCATGACTTGGGTTATTTGGCGAAATGTTTTGTTGATTGCATCAATTGTTTTCGTCTTCTTGATCTTGTTCTATCTGCAAACATAAAAATAAAGTGTAATGAGTGTGTCTACACCGGTGAGAATAATGAAAACTGAAATAAATAATAAACATCGATATAAATCGAATATAATGTACCATAGCAAAAAATTACTCATAGACTATGCACATGGTTTCAAAACCAAGTCATGCCTTGTTGCAACAAGTCTTCCGTTAACGTAGTTCCATGCTTTGTTTCCTGCATGTTTTAAACCCCATTATAAATCATAGATTTGGTATAAAGGTTTTTTTTGTTCTATTAATTATAAATTCAGAGAAGTAAAACAACATACTTATAAAATTCCACAATTAATTTTTGATATGCCAACATATACTCACAACCGTTATTTAACCCAATGTCAATCAATTCTTTCGATGACTCTTCTATGTATGTTAGCACTTATTTGAAGAAATTCAAGGATAGTTGTTGTAAAACAACTTAAAATATACAAAACTGAAACCTTTAATTGTTATAAGGAAATATTAACAATTACTCACAAACTTTGAAATCAACCTTTTTCTTCCTTGTCGTCCTGTTTTATGTGTTGAATGAGTTACATTTTTTTCTTTTCTGCAAGAAAATACTTGAAAATTAATATTTAATGCTAAATTAAATTTTTTATATGTACAAAGTCAATCATGATTACATACATTTGAAGCACATTGTTGTCAAAATGGTTCCTCTTGTGATGCAATTATTTCCATTTCTTTGACCATCTCCTTGTACACCTTTTTGGACATTCCTACTGGCATGTTTCACATATAAGCTCGTTGATCATTTGGGATTTTCATAATCTTCTTGGAAAAAATAATAAAATGTTTTTATATTGATATATGAAAAACAATGTAAACTTTGAAACGGGAACTGTAAATTCAAAGTGAGAACTCAGCCAAAAAAAAAAGACAACAAATTAGCCTAAAAATGAAGAATGTTGATGCTGGAATACTGAACTGATGGAAAATCTTAAAGTTTTGACAAATTTTCAACCATGACATTATGGAAATTTTTTATGACTAAGAAAACTTTAAAAATAAACACCTGAATGAAAGAGTCATTATACCAAGAGTAATTTATTTTTTAAAAGCTAAAAATATGATGACTTTAAAATCTTAGCATAAGACAACTTGCCACATTGCAAAAAAAAGTTTAAAAGTCAACCATCAAATTGACACACAATGTAGGCAAACTCGACCCATTGTAATGAAAACTTAAATATCAGCCTTGAAATTGACACATTATATGGACTCGATCCTTTTTCACAAAAACTTTAAAAGCAACAATCAGATTGACACATAATGAGATTGGGTTGCTAGTTGATGATCAACATGGACTCTATAGGAAAAGAAAAATAAAACAATATAATAAATAATAAAAATTAAAAGTAACAAAAGAAACATTGAGAAAAACAAAATTAAAACACAAAATTAAAAAGATCATAATACCAGTAATAATAATATATATTAGATTAAAAAAAATTAAAAGCATGGAATATATATTATAACATGGAAAAAAAACACAACTATAAAAACATATATAAAAAAGACAAAAATAAATCAAACATAAAAAAATGTACCAAAAAAAATAAAAAAAATTAAAAGTCATTAAAATTAAATTAGGCACATTAAAAAAACACAAACACATTATAACAAAAAAAAAAAAGAAAAAACAATTAAAAAAAAAAACTGGAGGCCCTACCGACCTTGGGCTTGGCAAGTTGATTCTCGGAGTCAGCTTGCCAAACCCATGGCCGTTTCTCGGAATCGGCCTGGCAAGCCCAGGGTTGACCAACCCAGTGACGAAGCAACCCCAGGCCTGCTTGGCCGATTCATGGAATCAGCCAGGCAGGCTTAGGGTGTCCAGGCCACTGGGTTGGTGGGTTGTGGAGCTGCAAGGAACATCAACGACTGACCAACCCAGCGGGTGGGTAGCCCTAGGCTTGCTTAACCGATTCCGAGAATCGTCCAGGTAGGCCCAGGGCCACCTGACCACTGGGCTGGCTAGCTATGGAGCTATATGCAACCTCCACGGTTGACTAGCATAGTGGGCGTGCAATCTTGGGCTTGCCTGGCCATTTCCAAGCCAAGGGTTGCCCGACCGCTGGGATGGCTGACCGTGGAGGTTGCTTGCAATGCCACGACTGACTAATCCAGTGGCTCGATGACCCTGGGCTTGCTTGGCCAATTCCGAGAAATGACCAAGCAGGCCTAGGACCACTAGTCCATTGGTCTGACCGCCCCTGGGCTTGGTAGGTCGATTCTGAGAATCAGCCTGCTAAGCCCAAGGACGGCAAGGCCTCCAAATTTTTATTTTTTATTTTTATTTTTTATATTTTATTTAAAATTGTTTTTTTTTTTTAGTTTTTTTTTTTGTTTAATTTTCTAATTATTTATTTATTTATTTATTTTTTAAATTATGTTTGTTTTAATTTTTTTGTATTTTTTATTTTATTTTGAAGTTTAACAATTTTTTGTTTGTTCGTTCGTTTTTTTTTTTTTTCCTCTTACAAGATAAATTTGTATTTTTAAACATTTTTTAATGTTTTTTTATATATTTTTTATATTTGTTTTTTTTTAATATAATTTTAATGTTATTTTTTATTTTTATTTGTTGCAATACAATTAAAAAATATCATTATAAAAAAACATTGCAAAGATTTTTTTTTTTTGAAAAACCCTTAAAAAACTAACATTCTAAGATGAAAAATAAGAAGAGAAATAAGACAACTTGAAAAATTGTTTAGTGTCAATATTTAAAAAACAATTGTGCATACTTAAGACATAAGAAATTTTAAAGTGTCAAAAATTTCTTTAAAATAAAATGTTGATCATTTTCAAATTCTACATGAAAATCACCAACATTCAAAAAAAATCCACACTTAATACATTAGAAAATTTAATGTGTCAAAAATAAGCCCTCTAATAAAAGGGGTTGATGTTGCATCAACACATTTCAAAGTCACCATGAAAGTGACTAAAATTTAAAAACAAATGTTTATACTTGATACATAAGAAAATTTAAAGTGTCAAAAATATGCTAAAAAATATATATATATTTTGAATCAACACTTTTTAAAATTGGATGATTTTTTTGCTACCTAAAAAAACGGGTAATCGTATCCATTCATGTTTCAAAGTTTACATTGTTGAAAACTAAATATAATAAATTCGATATTAGTAAATGAATGGTTTGTAGTAATATATATACATATAATGCTAGAAAATCATTTTAATTATGAATATTACGTTTTGAATGATTCTTTTGTTATTATTGTTGTATGTTTATTCTATTGTAGGTCTCACCTGCCTCATTGGCCATTGCTCTAGAAACACTTCCTATAGTTTAGATATATTTTGGTTCTTAGAATCACTAGATTGATTTTTATATTGTAAGTGGAAAGTACATCTATACATTCATTCCACTAGATCCCTCATAGTTTTGTAAAAATCCCACCCCCCCCTCGTCATTAACCTCCAACACCACTCTATATGAGCTAAGGACCAATTCATCATCATTTACAAGTTCTATAATTTTTATTTTCTTAGAATGAAATTGATCTTTTCTTTTGTAGTTTCTCCTTGTAGAACATTAAACATATATGAATTAACAAATTGTTTGAAACATGTTATCTAATATTCTTAAGTATATTATTAATGAAAATTAAAAAAAAAACTCATATTGAATAATATTTTTTCATTCACCTGATTCATCCTTCTGCAATTTTTCTATCACATTTTTACACTCTTTTTATCACTATGACAAATACCTTCCAAATTTTACCTACACTTAAATTTTGGAGCCTATTGTGGATCTTTCGATCGCTCGTTCCGTGGTCACTTCTTGATTGGTCAAATTCACTTACTCAGACATGCTCAGTTCACAATAAGTTCATTAGCGAATTATTTTATACAAGATTGAACAAGCATAGAAAAATCCATTAAGATAGTGCTTGTACAATGTTCAACCCATGTCGACAGTCATTGCGTTGTCATTGGCAGTCCCTCACTTTTGGCTGCATTTGTACTTCTATTTTGGTGATTTTTTCAAACTTTCATTGTTGCGCAACTTCACTTTCACAAATGTCATTTTCATGCTTTCAATTGTCACTTTTGTTTGCGTATCATAAGTGTCGTTCACTTTTCTCTTCATATAGTAAATTTTGTCTTTTAACATGTGGAGCATCACATAATGCAAAAAAGCTAGTTTTGGTGGTTTCAAGGGGTAACATTTGTGTAAATGAGTTGGTCTTACCATGTAAACATGTATTGCACTCATTTCCAAAGTTTTAAGCATTGTCGCACGAGTGTTATCACGGTCAGCTCAAAGTGTATCTTTGGTGTCGCACTTGGTGTAGATCGTCGCAAAGTTGTTGCATTAAGGAAATGATGTTGTTCATGTGTTTTGAGTGTTCGATGTTATGTGCTCAAGTGATCTAAGTGTGTGGTAATGCTAGAAGTCATGCTTTTTCCTATCTTTCTCTCATTAATCTGACACTTAGTCAAATTGGAAAAAATCTCTGACTAGACCACTCAACCTCCTTTAGCTAGCGTGAACTGTGCATTGCATAGTCTCAACCCTCAAGAAATAGCCTTGTTTATTGGCATTGTGCAATGCACAATTTCTGCCTCCCAGAACTACGCACTGCACAATATTAATGCTAAGGCCCAACCCTTGAATGCCAAAACTACACAATATGTCCCTCCAGCTAGGCCAGAACTACGCATTGTGTAGTTGCAGTCTCAAGCCTCAACATTGAGCCCCTAAACTATGCAATTGCATAATCACTTAGCCTCCCTATCCTCCCAACACTATGCCATGGGAAAAATTAGTGCTCAAGCCCTCAATATGGCTCCTTGAATCCCTTAACTGTGTAGTCACTTAGCCCCGACCTTCAGAACTTCACACTATGCAGTCTCAAGCCTCAAGCCTCCAGCTTGAGCCCTTGAGTCCTGCAAATGCGTAGTCCTTCTGCCCAATCCTCCAAAACTACACATTGCATAGTATCAAGGATCAAGCCTCCAACCTATGTCCTTGAGTTCCTCAACTGAGAAACCCTTTGACCTTGGCCATCATGAACTACACATTGCACAGTCTCAAGCCTCAATCCTGAGCCTTGGCCTCTATAACTGTGCAATCGCTAAGTCAATCACGCAATGAGTCACCCATTCTAGCCCTAACAAGTGATTTCACGAAGCATCTTAGGATAGGGGTTTATCTAACTGATTTTGTTTTGTCATGGGTGGATTGCAGTCATAGATATTTTATTATGTCAAGATAGGATGATGTAGAAGGAGAACATGTTAGAAGACACCTAAGAACCTGAGGAGATAATATGATCATCGGGAAAGAAGAAGAAGAAGGAACACTGGATTATAACATAAAATGGAAGATCAAGACCACATTGAAGACTCCTTATCTTTCAAGTCACAAGGAGGAGGAAGAAGAAGAACATACACCATCTTTTCATGAAGACACAAAGAAAGAAACAACAAAAATTGGCTTGACATTGCCATGTCATCATGCAGTCCATGTTATCAGTGTCAAGTCATGTCATATCGTTAGCCATCATGTGCCACATCATTCATAGATTATGTAATTCTATATTGTAAAATGTAATGTAAAGTGGAAGTCCAAGAGTCATCTATGTAATGTGAAGAGTCATGTAGGAAGTTGAAAAGTCATAAGAAATGAAAAAATCATGAGGGTAGTCCAAGAGTCATAAGGGAGGTGAAGGATCACCCCATTTTTTATATATACACCCTCATTATTCATGCAAAGGAATTTTCACCTTGGCTTCTCCCATAAGACATGAGAGAGACAAAGTTAGTACTTTTGTAGAGAAATTCGTGACTCCAATGCTCCATTATTGGAGCTAGTGATGTTTGTTGTATTCATGTATCTTGGGACTTTTACTTAATATTTGAATCCTGATGTCCAATGACATTTTCATGCATGGATTGTGAACATTTGTAAGATTGTTATATGAATGTTTATGATTCATTTTTACTTTCACTTGTGCTAAAGTAGTTGAATTATTTCAGTTATTTTAGTGCTTATCTTATTGAAAATGTTTTGTAATGGTTGTAACAATAGTCTCATCTGTGTGGACTATTCTACTTTATGTTAGACGACTCTATTTTTCTCGTGTGTGCCCCTACTAGTGTGGTACTATTACCTCTCTCTTATAGGCTCACCTTTTCTCCCTCTACAGTAGAAGAACCTTGATATACCTGCAACCGAACATTCACTGACGCACTTACTTTATTTTTGCAAATGCACATACACACTTCTCTCTCTTGCTAAAAGCCAAATCCAAGGCAAACATATAAGAAAATATGGCAATTGGGCTAATAATCCAGATGGGGATCCTATTTCAAATAGTGTGAGGTCTAATTGGGACTTCACATCGAGGAGATCCTCTTGGTTGATGGATTTCCAACACTATCAACAAATGGATCTAGAAGTAGGGAAAAATGACAGGTTATGCTCGTTGAGTCTGCTTTAAATATCTTATCCAAAATGGGTCTTACCCAAATCATAATTTAGAGATGTTTCTCTAAAGAGGTTAATCTTAGCATCCCTGCAAAATTTTTCCATAAACTATCCCAATTTAAGTTTGATGGCGAGGGTGAATTAACTCTTCATGAACATCTATTTCAAGTTGTTCATTTTTTCCTTTCTAATGGAATACATTGCAAGGATGTCATGGCTATATTTCTCACCATCACATTTGAAGGTTGTGTTAAGAGATGGTATCATACATTACTTGCTACTTCTATGCATTCATTCGACCAACTTGTAAAAGAGCTTCATAGATTATTTTACAAGTATTATTATTGGAATGTTCTTAAAATAATTAATCAACTAAGAATGAAGCCTAATGAATCAATTGAGGATTTTTCTGATCAATTCCTTCACCTTTGTTATGAAATTTTGGGAGAAGACACATATTGGGATTTCTTTCAACAAAATTTTAAGTGTTTCATTCATATTTCTTTGCATGGTGAATATGAACCCCGTGATTTTTTTTACTCCCCCAACTCTTGTAAATCATGAGGCACCTCGAATTTCAGAGGAGGAACCTACTACTTCTTTTTTTTCTTGTCCTCGTCCTTTTCTAGTTTTGAAGAGGGTGCCTCCTCGCAATTATAATGAATTTGGGAAATCTATACATAAAATTCCCAATTCATCTTCTCATTCCCTTTCCTCTTTTCATAATTAAGATCCCATGGAGGAAACCCCAGAATGGCTCATGGAGCCTAGGGTGAAGGCTAATCCTTTCATTCCTCAAGATGACATTATCACTCTTAACACTAATCTTGAATCTAATTCCATTGAAAGTGTTACTTATTTAAGGGAATTTTTTCATCCTCTATCATCTACATGTCATGACTCCATGTATCATGATCTGCTTGGTCAATCTACTCCACCAAATAGCTCTTCATGGTTTATTGATTTTCAAGTTGCTGATTCAAATTGCGATTAGATATAAGGCTGTCACATTACACTGGTAGAGGAGGAGGAAAGTGAAGAGACTTTTTATCTCTCTTCCCTTTTTCAAAGTCCTCCATGTCAAGATGATGCACTTCCATTATTGGATGATTTTCAATATTTTAATATCGGTAGTGAATCAAATGCAATAAATTATTCCAATCAATACATATCCTTGGGAAACAATCATTCTGATGATGATGACTATGTTGATGTATGTGATCATGTACGTCCAGGTGCATCAGTTGATCTTTTAGTTTCTCATGAATATTTCAATTTAGATATAGAATCTAATTCGGTCAAATAATATGTTCTTATCGAGACTTCATCTTCATCTCACTATCCCTTGTGCTCTACTGTTTAAAATTCTTACTTGCATTGAAGATGCTTCATGTTTTTCAAGTTCTCCATATGGTGAGTTAAATTTTCAATTGACACAAGGTAGTGAGGTTATCCATGACATCAAAGGAAATAATCAAATCATTGAGTATTCTTTCCATCCCTCATCATCTCTTGTTTTGCATGAAGACATCTCTTCAAATCATCTTTCTCATGAAATTTATTCGATTCATACATCTCTATATTTGCAATCAGAAGAATATTTCAATTTGAGTAATTTTCTTGTTGAAGTTGTAAAATCTAGTCAAATCAGTGACAAAGATGGTTGTCATTCGATTAGTAGTGGTCCCATTGATATCAGAGGAAGAAGTTATCCTCACACCATTCATGATCTGATTCAATCCTTAGAATGTGATTTTACAATCCTTGAAATTTCTATGACTTGTCAGGAAGTCGAGGCACTTCAACTTCTTTTTATGGTTATGTTAGGATCTCACAACTCTAGTAAGCTCCCCGAAATAATTCAGATCTTGTTTCTCTTGCACAATCCTTATCCTTGCATGGTTCTGATGCAGGAGCATTCAACCCAAGGAAAATCATTGTATTTTAGTAGACATAGGGGGGTCATGTGTTTTAGGGAAATTGGTTTCCTAAGTGTTAAGTTAATGTAATATTTAGGCTTTTAAGTGAGTAGGATAGGAATTAATTAGATGTGTGAGGATGTTTGTAAATGCTCTCGAATAAAGGAGAAAATGAGTGGTTAATAATGACAAAAGAGTTATAATTATAACTCTTAAAGGTAGTTTCATGATTTGAGGGATTAGAGAGAGTTTTAAGGGATTAAATGAAGTTAGAAGTGGACATAGAGGACATTTAGGAGTCAGTTCAGTAGATCTAGGATTTGAACAAAAATTAGTTCAACATAACCTTTCTGGTATAAATGTAAGCCTACGGGTAGTGTGAAGAAGAGGAGGCCACTGATACTAAAGATCAGGCCTGTGAGAGACAAAGAGTATCGAATGTAATCATTTGTTTATACTTATATATACAGAGGTTTATTCCTAACTATGTTAGCGTGTGGAATGAGTATTTAATGAATGAATTACATGTAAGTTGTGAATTTGTAGGTTCTGTAACAGAGGGTTGTAGGAAAAGTTCTGTAGATACGTAGAGGAGAGAATGATTCAGAGGAATCATCACGGGTCTTAGAATCCAATTGAAGAAACAGAGTGAATCTCTAGAGAGAAGTAGCGAAGTGAGAATTTACAGAGGAGTTAAGCTCATAGAAGTTGAGCAATGGAAGTAGAAGAATGAAACCGTTTGAAGAAACCTGAACCACAGAGGGAACGCTTAAGAAACAACGAAAACCATAAAGAAAAGGAACGAGAGGAGAAGTGAAGAGGTAGTGCATAGGAACCATTAGATCTCAAAGATCAACGGTTATCGCATGCAAGAGCACGTGGAAGATAATTGGCGATGAATAGTATTCAAAGGCAAGAAAGTGGATTTTGGGCAAAAGGAAGGGCCGTAAGTAGTTTTTACCAATTGGCTTTGATTCCACCCCCCATCCGATAGGTAGCAGTGGAAGAGAGAGAGAAAAATGACTTTTCAGGTTGATTTGGAGTGCACAAGTTAACAGCCCGAAATCATTGTGGACCATCGGATTTACTAAGTGTAGATCGACGGTGGAGGATTGACGCACCAGTTTGGATGTTCAGAGTGAATGTCGACTGTTGAATCGGAGGATGTGATGGATGATCACAATATAATCGTTGATCGTAAGTCGGAGATAACAAAGGACAATGCCGATAGCGATGCAGTGTGAACCCACTAATATTTATGAAAGCGGGTGTAATGTATTTGAAGTTTGGCCCTAGGTGTTTGGTCGGGTTTTCCTAGTTATTCCTTTGTATTCCCGTGTTTCCCATATTTTCAGATAGAATGAATGGTCATGGTTTTTAATGTAAAAGCACCAATATTGTGTTCCGACAGTGTGATCGCATATCAGGAAAGTGGAAGGAGTGTGTAATGTGACCCGCAGAAGAGAGATACCACGATTGCGATAAAGGTAAAGCATTGATATCTGTGCAAAGGTCGTATTAAGGTGGAAAGGTATGTTTTAAGTGCATTTCTATTATAAAAGGGTTAAAATAGAAATATAGCACCGATAAAGGGTTTTCATGTGTTGAATCTGATATAACCAAAGTTTATATAGTGAAGGTTTAATGTGCGGGCTTAAGGTTAATGAAGGTTTTGTAAAGGCTGTGAAGGGTTTTAAAAATCCCGATAGGAAATCATAGATGAAAGGCTTTAATAAAGTTTTATGTGAAGGTTTGAGGGTTGATTGAGGACCGAAAAGTGAATATTGCCTAAAGGTTAGACTATGTTGGTTAGTCTATAAATTATTACCATTGATGGTTGAATATTTGACTCCTTGGTGAGTTAAATACCTGGGAAAAAGTGTGTTTATGCATTTTACATGCATATTGTGGGTGTAAGTGGGGGTAAACCAGTGTCAATTTGGTATCAGAACAGAATTGTAATTCAAACAATTGGTGTTAAAACAGAACAAAGAAATTCTATGTGAAAGAATTGAGAAACAAAATTATGTGTCAAAGATGATTATGCAAGCAAGGAAGGATCAGATTCTACTTTGACAGAAAGTAGGCACACAGAGGGGATTTGTAGCAGAACTTGTAGATGCAAGAGACAAAGGAAAATCCATTCAAGGTATAGGTGGAATCGTGAAACAAGATCATGCTAAGATCTTGAAGGTGAGATGATATGTTTTGTTTTGATTTGAGAATGTGTGTTTGTACATTAATGCATAGATAAATGTGAGAATATTGTAGCAATCTAGAGTGAGGAGTGATGAATTGGTTCCAGAGGAAAGAACCAGAGAGATGCTAAAAGACTAAGCTCAAAGTAGAGATGCTTAGTGAGGCATATGTAGCAAGAAGGAGACTTGTTACTGCAGAGGGATTGTTGCAGATCACAAAGGCAATTTCACAGAGGATGTGGGTATAATTGCTAAGTGATGAAGGAAGCTGGTAAGAATTTCTAAGTGAAGGAAGAGGTGGTTAGAACCAAGTATTTCATGGTGATTGAAATACAAGAGGATAGTTGTGTTCTTGAGAAATGAAGATGAGTTGAAGCTTAGAAGGAGCAGAGAGAAGTGCTCAAAGGAGGTTCCAAAGACAAAGAACCAAGGGCTTGCCAAAAGACCAAGTACAGAGGAAATCTTGGTGAGGTAAGTTGCAACAAGGAGGACTTGTTGTTGCAGAGGATTTAATGCAGCTCATAGTAAGTGAGTGAGGAGCTCATGAAGATAGAGAAGAAGAAGATGGCTATTGATAGTCATAACATAGGTTCTAAGGAAGACCACAACATAAGAAAGATGAAGGAAGAGGATGCCAAGGAAAATAGCAAGAAGATGAGTGAAGAGGAGATCGAAAAAGAGATTGCAAAGTTAAAAGAACATCTCGATGCATTAAGGAGAATACTAGAGGAAAGCCAAAGACTAGGTTGTCTCTTGAAGAAGAAGCCAGTGAAGTGGCATAAGTTATAGAGGAAGCTACAACAAAGGCAAGTAAGGTGGCTGATGGAAGAACTCAAAGAAGCTGAGTTGGAAATGAAAATGAAGTGTCCGTTTATGAAGCAAAATTGGGTAAATTTCTGAGTGAAGATGAAGGCTTGAAGACTGAAACTTCAAATGAGGCCAAAGGGTCACATGGTTTTAAATCTGACAATTTGTGTATGGTTGCAGGTGAAACATGTAAAGAAGGATAATTTGCTAATATTTTCATAAAGGAGGAAGAAGACAAGCAAAATCTAAATTCTGTTCTGGAAGAAGATGAGATAGATAGGCCTCATATACAGTTGGGGAAAGATATCAAGCAACCAAGTGAAGGGCTTGAGGAGACTGAAGAAGGGACCATCGAAGAATTTTCGAGTCATAAAGAGAACTTGGAACAACAAGGAGATATGATGATTGAAGCATCAAGTGAGACCACAAGGTCTTATGTTTTTAAAACTGATAGTTTGTGTATGATGGCAGCTATTGCAGGATAAAAGAAAGATTTTGAAGATATCTTCAGAGTAGATGAAGATCTAGAAATAAAAGGTGACAAAGAAAAATTCTCAGAAGAAGAAGAATTTGACTGCATACAAAAGACAAATTCTATGGATGAGTCTACAGAAGCTGTCATAGATATGAGGAATCAGGATCTTATTCTGATGAAGAATGAAGGAATATTGTCTCAGAAAGGTAATCAAATGAGTTTGATTAATTTTATTGATGAAAAAAAATGCAGGAAAATATTGATGAAGATGATGAGACAAGGATAACTCTGGGAGAAGAGTTACAGAGGGATAACAAGGCAAAATGTACTGAAGGAGAAGGACATCTACTGATAGATGTTAAGGAAGAAGAAGTCTATGCAAAAAACTTAGCAAAGGGAAAAAGGACATCTGATGATTTATCAATAATAAGGGAAGGTATGGAAAATTGTGTGAAATTTCCAAATTCTACTCCAATTGAAATTATTGAATTATATAGAAAATTAAACTTTCAAAGAAGGGAGTTGGAAAAACAGAGGATAGATGTTCAAGATAGATTGCTGAAAAAGGAAAACAAAAAAATTGTCATGAATGACAATCATAAGAAAAAGGAGATGGTAATGAAAGTTTAGCAAATTGACACTACAAAATAAGGAGTTCACTACAGTGGACAAGAGCAGGAAAACATCATTAGAACAGATGATGTGGGGGAAAGACTAGTTGATAGTCTCATGAATTCTTTTGAGAATTCAAAACAGCATACTGATGTGTTGACAGAGGAGAAAGAAACAGAGCAGCAAATTGAATTGTTGCCAAAGGAAGATAAGGCACAAAAACCTTATGTTTTTTATTTTAACAAGTATTTTGTGAGTGCTGGTTTTGTTGCAGATGTTGGAGGAAATTTGGCATAGATGAGCATCCAAATAAAGATGAAAGAAGAAGATTCTGTGGAAGAATTCAATCCATGGAACAGAGATGCTCAATTTCTAAAGAGAATGCTGGAAAGTCATGATTCAGTACATACAAAAATAATCATGAAAGAGGGTAAGGATGAAAGGGAGGCAGTAAGCATAGGAGACAAAGCAAAAGTTGGAACAAGAGAAAAAGTAGAAGAAAAAGTAAACCAACAACTACAAAGTAAAAGTAACCAACAACATTTTGAAGAGTTAGTGGACAACAACAACAACCTGAAACAAAGAGAAAGAGGTAGAAGTAAGAGGAAGAGTATGGGCCAGTCCAAAGATGTGCTGGAAAATGAAATTGAATAATTGTGGCAGCCGATGATGAAACAGGACATAAAGAGAAATTTGATGACAACAGGAAGGATGATCAATCAGAACTTGAACTTGATTGACAAGGAGAAGAATTTGGAGCAGAAGATAGCATAATTACAATAGTAGCAAAAGAACAAAGCATTTGGGCAGTTACAAACTGAAGTTTGGAACCCTGGAGGTTTTTTCAATCAACTTATGAAGACACATGATCAGGAGATCATGAATATTTTCTACTTTGGGAGTCTGATGCAGGAGCATTCAACCCAAGGAAAATCATTGTATTTTAGTAGACATAGGGGGGTCATGTGTTTTAGGGAAATTGGTTTCCTAAGTGTTACGTTAATGTAATATTTAGGCTTTTAAGTGAGTAGGATAGGAATTAATTAGATGTGTGAGGATTTTTGTAAATGCTCTCAAATAAAGGAGAACATGAGTGGTTAATAATGATGAAAGAGTTAGAAGTCAATTATAACTCTTGAAGGTAGTTTCATGATTCGAGGGACTAGAGAGAGTTCTTAGGGATTAAATAAAGTTAGAAGTGGACATAGAGGACATCTAGGAGTCAGTTCAACAGATCTAGGATTTGAACCAGAATTGGTTCAACAGAACCTTTTTGGTATAAATGTAAGCCTACGGGTAGAGTGAAGAAGAGGAGGCCACTGATACTGAAAATAAGGCCTATGAGAGACAAAGCGTCTCGAATGTAATCATTTGTTTATACTTATATATGCATAGGTTTATTCCTAACTGTGTTAGTGTGTGGAACGAGTATTTAATGAATGAATTACATGTAAGTTGTGAATTCGTAGGTTCCATAATAGAAGGTTGCAGGAAGAGTTCTGTAGATACGCAGAGGAGAGAATGATTCAGAGGAATCATCACGGGTCCTAGAATCCAATTGAAGAAATAGAGTGAATCTCTAGAGAGAAGTAGTGAAGTGAGAATTTGCAGAGGAGTTAAGCTCAGAGAAGTTGAGCAGTGGAAGCAGAAGAATGAAACCCTTTGAAGAAACCTAAACCACAGAGGGAAGGCTGAAGAAACAACGAAAACCATAAAGAAAAGGAACGAGTGGAGAAGTGAAGAGGTAGTGCATAGGAACCGCTAGATCTCAAAGATCAACAGTCATCACATGCAAGAGCACGCGGAAGATAATTGGGGAAGAATAGTATTCAAAGGCAGGAAAGTGGATTTCAGGTGAAAGGAAGGGCTGTATGCGATTTTTACCAATTGGCTTTGATTCCACTCCCCATCTGACACGTAGTAGCAGAGGAGAGAGAGAAAAACAAAATTTCGGGTTGATTTGGAGTGTGCAGGTTAACGACCCGAAATCGCTGTGGATCATCAGATCTACTAAGTGTAGATCGACGGTGGAGGATTGACGCACCAATTTGGACATTTAGAGTGAATTTCGACCATTGGATCGGAGGATGTGATGGACGGTTCTGATCTAATAATTAATCGCAATTCGGAGATAACGAAGGACAACGCCGATAGTGATGGAATGCAGACCCACCAATATTTATGAATGCGGGTGTAATGTATTTGAAGTCCGGCACTAGGTGTTCAGTCGGGTTTTCCTGGTTATTCCTTTGTATTCTCGTGTTTCTCATATTTTCCGATAGAATGAATGGTCCAGGTTTTTAATGTAAAAGCGCCAATAAAGTGTTCCGATAGTGTGATCGCATATCCGGAAAGTGGAAGGAGTGTGTAATGTGACTCACGGAAGAGCGATACCTCGATTGCGATAAAGGTAAATCATTGATATCTATGAAAAGGCCGTATTAAGGTGGAAAGGTATGTTTTAAGTGCATTTATGTTATAAAAGGGTTAAAATAGAAATATAGTGCCAATAAAGGGTTTTCATGTGTTAAGTCTGGTATAACCAAAGTTTATAAAGTGAAGGTTTAATATGTAGGCTTAAGGGTTAATGAAGGTTTTGTAAAGGCTATGAAGGGTTTTAAAAGTCCCAATAGGAAGTCATAGATGAAAGGCTTTAATAAAGTCTTATGTGAAGGTTTGAGGGTTGATTGAGGTCCCGATAAGTGAATATTGCCTGAAGGTTAGACTATGTTGGTTAGTTTAGAAATTATTACCATTGATGGTTGAATATTTGACTCCTTGGTGAGTTAAATACCTGGGACAAGTGTGTTTATGCATTTTACATGCATACTATGGGTTTAAGCGGGGGTAACCCGGTGTCAATTTCACTCAATGTATTTTGTTTTTGAAAGATGTTTGGTATTTCATATGTAATTTTTTGAACTTTCAAGATTCAGTTTCTAATTAGATTTAAGATTCCGTTTCACATGATTTATCTCCATGCAAGGCTCCTGTACTTAACTTGGGTTTAGAATTTGTTTCTCTCATAAAGTCATGGAATTGTGAAGTTGATCATTTCAAAGACTATCTTTGGTTGAAGGAATCATGCCTATTAGATTCATTTCTTAATATTTAGCTCCTCGTTTTTCTTGTGAATGTTATATTGCAAATCCTTCCCTTCATCGCACCTGAAATCCCCTTGAGTGATAATGAATGCATGAGTTATCTGGTGAATCGAATTCTTCTTCACTCATCGTATCCTGACTAGTTTCATGTGTTTGTTGTACTGGCATTCATTTTCACTTCTTTTGATGATTATGATGTTAGTGAAGTATGTTACCAGTCATGCAAGGAAGATGACTCATTTGTTCAAGGCATTCATAAATATGTTCAAATTGATCCATCTTTGAAATAAGAATCTCATGACATAAACAATCCATTTGATCATAATATTAACTACCATTCATTGTATCATTTTCCCACTAGTATATCAAATGACAATTGGTTCACATTGGTTAATATTTATGGTTTTCCTTACTATTCAGATACTTTTCAAGAATTTGAGGCACTTCATCCTTCACTAATGGTTATGTCAGGTCCTCACTGTCTTGGCATACCTACTAATTATGATAAGATCCATTTTCCCTCACAAGACTCTCATCCTGATCACACACTTTTAATTGAAAATTCATTGTCTTAAAGTTTTCAAGGTTTTCAAGAGGATTGTTTCGAATTTCGAATCGTTTAATGGTTGGAGCAATCTTACTTGTCAAGCTCCATTGTAAATAATAGGTTTTAGCCTTTTCTCATGCTTGCTAAGGAGTACAATGAAGATGAATATACATTTGCAAGAAGCCTCTGAGGCTTGTTTTCTTATGCTTTTCATCAAAAGGATAAGATGTGAAATGGTTAGAAGTAGTGGTTATGGCATATCTTTCTACTGACAGGAAAGACCTTCAATTTTTTGTGCAGAATATTCAAGATCTTATCTTTTCCGTTGCACATTATTTTATTTCAGTTTTAATCAATCATATTTTTGTGGTTTCAGGTTGAGAATGACTATGGTGGCTTCATTGGAAATTTCATTCCACTTGAACCCAACCTTCTAGCTAGTTAGGTTAGGAGTAGTTCTAGTCGCATATTAGTTTACCTTCACATTCATCCTGCATTCATTTTCTGTAGTTTGTCTTGTGTTTTTCATTTTGGTTTCACATCATTTTTTCTGTTATCCTCCTTTTGTTTTGTCCTCCTAGTTTTGTTTCCTTATTGTGTTTTTTTTAATGAGACTTTGCATGAAGGTTGTCCTATTTGGGCTCGAAAGACAACGTGGAGAAACAAAAAAGGACTTTGTGACACTACAAAATTTGGTTAAGTCTTTGTCCTTCTTCCTTGTCTTCGCTACACCTTTTAGTCAATGATGTTCCAACAAAAAAATACAATCCTTGCGTAATCAAATCCTTGTGTCGAACCATGATCTCCATGTCTATTATGGAAACCTCATGCCTACACTCGGGTCTTTATGTTTTAGTGTTTTCAAGTTGATCCAATCAAGTAGAGAAGGACAAGTGGAAAATATAAATGAGAAAACCAATATGAGAGGTCTTATATATGGTTCTCTGAAGGGACAACCTATTTTTCTCTCAATAATTCGGTATCCCTCTTCCGCCCTTGGAATAAATAAGTGTCAATGCACAATCTTATATAAAATAAATAAATAAAAAGATGAAAGAAGAGAAAGGCTTCCTGCACAAAGAGGTGAAGCAAGCAAATTCGTCAAGGTACTATCCAGGCCTACTAGAAGTGGAGAAATGTTTCTATCCCTAAAGTGACTCCATCAGGGTATCATCTAGGCCTGTTGGTAGGAGGGCAACACTAGAGATGAAAAATTATACTCTAAAAATATAAATCTCACAAACTTCATTACCCTTTCTTGATTTGAAACATTGTGTGATTGTTGATCTTGTGTTTGTGTTTAACCGAGTAAAGGAATGAAGGGAATATTTTTATGCACGGGGTAAGTGGGGAAGCCATGGTAATATTTATGATGAATCAATACTCCCTGAGGAACTAGACCATGCACAAAATAATTGACTAATGCAGAGAAGCTAGAGTTATACTGGTGTGTTGCCAAGTGTTGTCAATGTGACAAACACCCTCCAAAATTTTACGTAAACTTGAATTTTGGATCCTACTGTAGATATTTCAATCAATCGTTCTGTGGTCACTTCTTCATCGATCGAAGTCACTTGCACAAACATGCTCAATTCACAACAAGTTCATGAGCACATTATTTTATGCAAGCTTGAATAAGATTAACACAGTCCATCAAGACAGTTTTTGTGCAATGTTCAACCCATGTTGATAGTTAGTGCACAATGTCATTGACAATTCCTCACTTTTTATTGTGTTTGTACTTCTATTTGTGTGAGTTTTTTACAAGCTATCACTTTGTGCACCTTTGCTTTTGCGAGTGTCGTTTTCATGCTTTCGAATATTGCTTTCGACTATTTCTTTCACTTTCTTTCACTTTAATTATTTTTGTTTTCATGTTGTCTTCACTTTAGCATGTGGCTCTTTCACTGTCATTCATGTATCGCAAGTTGTTTTCACACTTTTCTCTTTATATAGTAAATTTCATCTTTTAGCATGTGGAGTATCACACAATGCATGAAAGCTAGTTTTGGTGGTTTCAAGGGGTAACCTTTGTGTAAATGATTTGGTATTACCATGTAAACATGTATCACACTCATTTCCAATGTTTCAAGCACTGTCGCACAAGTGTCATCACGACCATCACAAAGTGTATCTTTGGTGTTGCACTTGGTGTAGGTCATCCCAAAGTTGTTGCATTAAGTAAAGAATGTTGTTCATGTGTTCTGAGTGTTCTATGTTGTTTCATCAAGTTATCTAAGTATGTGGTGATGTTTAGAGTCATGATTTTTCCTATATTCCTCTAACTAATCCGACACGTAGACAAATTGGGAAAACTCTCCGACCATACCACTCAGCCTCCTTTAGCTAGCTTGAATTATGAATTGCGCAGTTTCAGCCCTCAAGTAGTAGCCTTGTCTCTTGGCACTGCGAAATGCATAGTTTATGCCTCCCAGAACTGCGCACTACGTAATATCAATGCTCAAGCCCATTCCTTCAGCTCAAAATCTTCACAATATTTCCCTCCATCTAAGCCTGAACTGTGCATTGCATAATCTTAGTCCTCAAGTCTTAGCCTTGAGCTCTTGAACTCCACAATTGCACAATCATGTGGCCTCCTTGTCCTTCCATCACTATGCACTGGGAAAACTTAGTACTCAATCCCTCAACCTGGCTCCTTGAATCCCTTAATTGCGCAGTCACTCAACCCAAGCCTTCAAAAATGCATACTGTGCAATTTAAAGTGTCAAGCATCTAGCTTGAGCCCTTGAGTCCTTCAACTGTGGAATCCATCTACCCAGGCCTCCAAAACTACAAATTACATAGCATAAAGAATCGAGCCTCTAGCTTGAGTCCTTGAGTCCCTCAATTGTGTAATCCTTTGACCCTGACGATCCTGAATTAGACATTGCACAATCTCAAGCCTATGTCCCAATCCTTGGCCTCTAGAACTACACAATTCTTGAGTTAGTCACTCAACCAATCACTAGATCCAGTCCTAACAAGTGATTTCATGAAGCACCTTAGGTTAGGGGTTTATCAGACCAATGTCATCTTGTCATGGGTGGATTGCAGTCACAGGTATTCTATTATGTCATGTTAGGATTATGATGAAGGAGACGGAGAAGGAAACCATGTTAGAAGACACCTAAGAAGCTGAGGAGATAAGATGATCATCAAGCCAGAAGACGAAGGAAAACTAGATTATAATAGAATATGGAAGATCAAGACCACATTGAAGACTCCTTATCTTCAAGTCATAAGGAGGAGGAGGAAGAAGAACATGCACCATCCTTTCAAGAAGACAAAAAGAAAACATAAACAAAAGTGACTTGAAATTTCCATGTTATCATGAAGTCCATGTCATCAGTGTCATGTCATGACCTACCATGTGCCACATCATTCATGGATTATGTAATTCTATATTGGAAAATGTAATGTAAAGTGGAAGTCCAAGAGTCATCTATGTAATTTTAAGAGTCATGTAGGAAGTTGAAAAGTCATGAGAAGTGTAAAAATTATAAGGGTAGTCTAAGAGTCATAAGGGGGGTGAATGATCACCCCATTTGTCATATATACACTCTCATTGTTCATGTAAATGAATTTTCACCTTGGCTTCTACCATAAGGAATCAGATAGACAGAGTTAGTACTTTTGGGCAGAAAGTCGTGGCTCCAATGCTATAGTACTGGAGCTAGTGATGTTCGTTGTATTCATGTATCTTGGAAGTTTTACTTAATACTTGAAGCTTTATGGCCAACAATTTTTCATGCATGGATTGTGAATATTTATAAGATTGTTCTGTGAATGTTTATAATTCATGTTTTCTTTCAGTTGTACTAAAGCAGCTAAACTATTTCAATTACTTTAGTGCTTATCTTATTGAAAATGTGTTTTAATGGTTGTAAGTTAGGTGATTATATTTTTCTCGTGTGTACCCCTACTAGTGTGGTACTATTACCTCTCTCTTAGAAGCTCACCTTTCCTCCCTATGTAGTAGAAGAACCTTGATACACCAACAACCAGACATTCACCAGGCACACTTACTTTCTTGTCGCAAAGGCACATACACACTTTTCTCTCTTGTTGACAACTAAAGCCAAGGAAAATATGTAAGAGTATATGAAAACCAGGTTGATACTCTGGATGGGACTCTAATTCCAAATGGTGTGAGGTTTAATTGGGACTTCACATCTAGGAGACCCCCATTGGTTGATGAACTTCCAACACTATCAACAATGCTTCTGCACTTAGATTAGAAATAATCTTATCAGCCTTCTTCATTTTGTGGCTCTGCATGACACACACTAACCAATACATATTAGTTAAATTTACATATAGTTCAAACATATTAATTTTATAAATAATTTACAAAGAACTTGCCCTTTTTTTCGATGTACTATGATTGTGTAGATCAATTTTTTTTCACTTGACACCTTCTCAATTTTTTTATTATCAATATACAACCTCTACCATTCAATAAACAAGCCATTAAATATATTTTATAACTGAATCAAATAATTTTAAGCCAAAAAGAGGTTTGATAATTAGTGTGTTTATTTGAATAAACACACTGGCGTGTTTATCCAGTTAAATGCACCAAACGTTTAATCATTAGGGAAATTTTGAGATCTAAAATGGGCCTCCTAAGGAAATTATAAAATAATAGTGAAAATAATAAAATAATATCAAATTACATCATCAAATTTTAGAGGTGAAAAAGAAAAATAAAAACTATTTTTTCAACTCGTGTTTTCAACTTATCTTCTTATGTGTCTACTCAAATTTCGAGTAGAAACACTCATTGGATGCAAAATTTGATTTCTCATCCAAGGATTACCCATGTTGCATACTTTCGATGGACCCTACTACACAAAAGTATGCAACATGGGTACTCTTTGGATGAGGAATTAAATTTTACATCCAATGAGTACTCCCACTCGAAATTTGAGTAAAACCTTAGGGAGATAAGTTGAAAATATGAGTTGAAAAATTAGTTTTATTATTTTATTATTTTTTAATCTTTTAACTTTTTTACTCCAAAAATGGTGAATCATATCCGATGTTTGACATCATCATCTTGAATCCTATTGGTTCCTATAAAGTTTATTTTGGTTGTAGATTTTTCTATGGAGGCCCATTTTAGACTTAAAAACTCCCCTAATGTGTTAGACATTGTCACGAAAAATTGTTCTTTTTTAAAAATTATTTTAAATTGTGATGGTGTGATTTGTAACATTAAACGCACCATAATGATTTAATTGTGTTATTTGGAAGAGGTGCATTGTTGCATTATATTACACTGACACCAAATGATAAAAAAACTAGAATGTATCAACAATGTTATAATATACCAGTGCATTGTACTACATAGGGTGCACCCGTGTGTTATATTACACAAAGCGCATTGCAGAACATATATCCATTTAAAAAAAAAATTGACAGGACTGATAGGGTTTGGAGCTAATTCAATAAGTGATTCCCCTACTTTACATGCCAAACGCCCTATATATAATAAGTACACAAACCCATTAAATCTAAAATTCCTAAAATGAAAAACCCTAATTGTGAAGTGGTAGAGGAAGTTAAACCCTAAGGTGAAATTTTGCAGAAAGAAGCAAGGGTTTAAGGGAAGTATCGAATATTTTTGTTTTACATTTTGTTTTGTTTTAATTATAGGAACAAAGATCGTAAAACTTTTACTCGTAAAATAAATAGTAAAATTTTATTATACATGGTTTTTTCTTTTTTGAATTATGAATAAATCTAACATAAATTGTAAAAAAAATTAACTGTAAAATTGTAAAAAAATTTCTATCTATGGTTTTGACTGAATCACCATACCTTTCAAATTCTGATCTTTTTGCAATTCCAAAATATTTTGCGGCTCCACAGGGCTCCCTGTACATCTCTCTTGAAAATGATATCTCTTTCAATTAAACCCTAACAAAAATTGTAAAAAAAATTATTAGTAAAATAAACAATAAAATTAATTTTTTTACTATCCAGGGTTTTGATTGAATCACCATACCTTTCAGCTTCTGAACTTCTTAGTATTTTTGTTGCTCCAAAGTCTTTTGTTACTGCATAGTGCTCCTAGTATGTGTCTCTTGACCTTGAAATATTGGGAAAAATAATGAAATAGTGAATAAATTTCTACTATTTAAAAGACTTTATGAAATTAGATTTCGAAAAATCAAATGTCGTTTGTTTTTCAATTTAAAAAAAATGGAAAAATTATCCAAACATCAGTGTGTTCGAGAACCAAGCGCATCGGTGCGTTTATAAGAAAAGCACACCGACATTGTCAAGGCACCAAATTTTTTCAATGCACTGATATGGTACAATTCTTTTTTTGTTTTCAAATTTTCAAAACGTTGCGATTTATTTTTTTAATGCAATGGTGATGTTTGTATTTTAAAAGCATTGTTGTTGTAATTGTTATAAGAGCACTGAGATGGTTGAATTATTTTTTATTTTCCAAAATCTAGAAATAGGGGTGTACCAGTGCTATTTTTTTTGGAAACACATCTGTGTGTTTTTATACAAGAGCACTGATATGATAGCAATTTTTTTTAGAATGTTGGAAATCGGTGTTGGTAATATTTGAATTCCCTGATGCTGGTATTATTTAAATGCATCGGTGCATTTTTTTTTGATAATGGCATATTAATCTCAAATTATTCTTTAGTTCACATCCACATGAATTATAGTAGTTCATAGTATACATTTTCCACTTAAAATTGCCTTATTCTTGAAAAATATTTTGAAAACTATATTGAAATTTAAATTATGGTTATATGGTTCTCGAGATTAATTTTAGATATGCAAATAAAATTTTATTTCTGATTTTTCTCAAATGTAGGGACGAAATCTCAATAATATCAAATGGCCAATTCTTTAAATTCCAGCTCGTTCCATATTGCCGATCAAAGTCCTTCATAGAGTTCTCCTTTTCCATCTCTAGTAAGTTCATATTTTATTTATATTTTGATTATCTAATTGGATTTTTTTTAATCCATGTTTATTTGAATAAAAATGTATCCAAATTTGCAGGATGTTCATTCAGAATTGAGTTCAGATGCATAAAATATTTCTCCATTTCAAAAACATAAAAACCTCTTATCGAGAGTAACATATCACAAGCAATTGGTAGATGAAAATGTACAACCTCGTCACCCTACGAATTGGAACATGGCATCTTATAGCCGCAATCTTGGATTAATGATGGTAATAATTGTTTGGTATAATGTAATTTCAACAAACCAATTACATTGATGTGCTTACTAATATCATTGATATTGTACTAATGACGTTCAATATTTTTTTAAATTTGGATTCTTGTGATGATGAGTGACCCACCTACCATCTTCCAGTAGACCCCACTATAACATCAACTCGAGAGAAGGCTACATTAAGAGAAAGATTCAAAGAGGAAGCATACAAATAATGGTTGAATCAACCACCTATTCAATTCCCACTATGTGCAGATTCACCAATTATGAATGACAAAAATAGTAGTTCTTCATCACAAGTTGGCAATGGATGCAATGAAATAGAGGTTGGTATGGATGATTACTTACATGATACAAATTCCATGGAGGAAATGTTGCTAGATGCATTCGAGAATGATGAGATAGAATATGATGTTCATATCACTGATGCCTTATTCAAAATCCTGAAATCTACTTCTACCACCCCTCTCTTTGGACATGGTGGCAAGTCAAAGTCTACTTAACTGGGGACATAGATGTTGTTGTAAAACTTGAAAGCAAAGTTTGGCATGTCGAATGCATGTTTTTCGGAAATATTGAGGTAATTCACGTGCATGATCGATCAAGTCCCTTATATTTTGATAAATATTGTCACAAAATCAACATTAAAAATGGTCGATTTTACGATCATTAAATATTGACGTTGTACAATTATATTCCTCACTAATGGTAGTTTATTCAAATACAAGGTTATTCCTAGTGATAATGTCTTGTGAGGTAGTTGTCAAGAGGAAAAGTAGTTGTTGAAAATGTTGGGCGTTGAGTACATATAATATCATGCATGTTCAAATGACATATGCAAAAAAAAGAGATATTCCTTAAATGTGGGCATGGCAGGTATTGTAGTTAAAAAAATGGGTAAATCACATGGCACTCCTCAAGAGACATTGGAGCCCATGCATATAATCCCAAGAATTCAAAAAAAATTTCATTGCAGAGAATTAGCTACGTTACAGGGATGGCATGCCTCACACACAAGTGAGTCAAGATTTATACGAATCCCAACAAATTCAATAGCCATGAAGCATATAAAGGATACACGGCATAAAAAATTCAAGGATGAAGTACGAAGTCTACAACTCAACATAGCCATGGATGGCATCACTACATATTCCCTTCAAAACAACAACTATTTTTTTTGTCCTATCTTAGTCATCAATAACAATATACCCCCATGGTTGACGTATGTGAAGAATGAACATCTTATGTTGGGTCTCATAGTCCCTAGTAGAAGACAAGTGAAAAATATAGATGTCTACTTACAACCATTGGTAGATGAATTGAAGGAATTATGGGAAGGGATACATGTGTATGATATATCAAGAACCATCACAACAGAGAGGAGTTTTATGTTGAGAAATGGAAATAAGAAATTCCAGCTTAATTTGTGCTTGAATTAAACTATGAATTAAAATTGAATTCTATTCTCATAGCAACTTGTAAATAATTAATTAAGTTTAATTGAATTAATTAGCTTAGGAATTTCGAGTTGGAAGTATTTATGTAGTCATGAATATGTTCTCCCTAAATTTTAGGGGTCCAAGATGAGGTTATTTGAGTTGTATTTAGATAACTTAGTTTGATTGAGTTACAGACTATTAAACTAGTTCTAACTGTTTGTTGAAATAGTAGAGGATTAGTAGTCAGTTAGTGCATTGGTGCATCCACAAGTGCTACTATAGCTAACTGAAGATTCCCCCATGAGAAACTCATGCACGCCAGTTCAGAGAAAGACCCGATTGAGACTAGAGTGCAGGGACATTGTACTATCAGTTGTAGAATGATTTGAGTTGTACAGACCATGCATGAAATTAGAAGAGGACCAATGTTTGGATTGTGCAGTTATGGAAGAATTAATTCCCAATTCAATATGGGATATTCATCATAGGAATTGTGCAAGGAAATACGGGCTCAAACGACAGCAAAAATTGGCTAAGTGTTGGTCAGTGTGGGCTTGTGAGTTAGACATTTGATCATACTTGTACGGAATTGTTCTTGTGAGAACAAGAATTGTATTATCACTCAGATTTCCGATTAATGTAATAGATAATCAAGGTTTTGAGTAGTGGATTTCCCCAGAGAAACAATTACGCTATGTGTTTTTGATTATCTTTCTCTTGTCAATTATTGTTTTCATCGATTCTTGGTTTCTGTTGTTTAAAGAGTAGAAGAGATTCTCGTCTTGTGTTTTAGTACATTACGTGAGCTGTGAATCTACATGAAAATCTACATGGTATCGAAGCCGAAGACAATATAATATAGGAGATTTCGAAGTTTTGAGTTTATGGTTACAGTTGAAATTCAAATTTTCAATACATACTTTAGGATCGATAGATGGCGTTTTACAGTTTGCAGCTCGAGTATACCTTGGAAGGAAGCTAAAATTATATAGCCTAGAAGGACAGAATGGAGGTTGTGTTGGTAGATAATGACTTGAAGGAATTCATTGATCAGAACATTCCTAAGCCCGCAACATCAAATGCACAGAATCTGGTCGAATGGAAGAAGTGTGTGGCGAAGGTGAGGCGAATAATCCTTGAGGGAGTTCAAGACCACATTATCTCGAGTCTCCATGGAAAGGAAACTCCGTATGTTATGTGAAAAACATTGACGAACCTATTCCAGAACAACAGTGGCCATAGGAATTTGGCACTCAAAGGCAAACTTCGAAAAATCAAGATGGAGAAAGGTGAGACCATTCCAAAATACTTGACCAAGTTCACTCATTGTCGTGATGAGTTTGGAATTGTTGGAATAACCATTGTCAAGGATGATATGGTGAGCCTACCTCTCCTAGGCCTTCCTAAGAGTTGGAATAGCTATCGAGATTTTGTGAATGGAAGGGAAAACCTGTAAGATTGGTAATGAATATGGTCAGATTTGATATAGGAGGAGATCAAAAGGAACACCAGATATGGTTCCTCATCAAAGAATTATGATGAGGAAAATTGTGCCTTAGCAAGTAAGGAAAGGAAAGGGAAAGGCAAGGCATCCAATTCCAAGTCAGATTCTTTCCATGGAGGTAAGAAGAAAGACATGATGAAAGTTAAGTGCTTTCATTGTCACAAGGTAAGCCATTTTTCTACAAATTGTTCGCTCAAGAAATCCAAGAAGAAGTCCTCAGGAGGAGTGATGGGTGAGGCTTTGGACTCTCAATTTGAATTGGACTTTACTCTTATTTCATGCATTGTGTCATTAATGATGGGTAATGTATGGTACCTTGACAGTGGAGCTTCATTCCACATGACTAGTGGCAAGGAGTTTTTCAGTGACTTGGAGGAGAAAGATCTCTAGATGCATATCGAGATGGGTGACAATGGGAGGTATAGTGCTACTGGATTGGGCACAGTTACTTTTCAGAGGAAGAAGGGTGCTCCTCTCACCTTGAGGGATGTTATGTATGTTCTCGGGTTGAACAAGAACTTAGTATCAGTTGTCGTGCTAGAAGATAGAGGCTATGATGTGATCTTCACAAAAGGAAAGGCAATCCTTAGACACATAGCCACAGGTCAAGTAAAGAAAATAGGGATTCAGGTTAAGAATATCTATAAGTTGGAGGTAGAGGATTGTGCTGAATTGGGAACGAAAGAAAAGAAGATGAAGAGACAAGACATTGGCAAGTTATGGCACAGGTGATTGGAACACTTGCATCATGGAGCTTTGAAAATCATGTAGAAAATCTCTACTAGTCTTCCCAAAGGTACGCTAGAGAAAGTTGATACATGCAAGGGGTGTACTTTGGGAAAATATACCAAGGCTTTCTTTCACGATAGAGACAGTCGAATAGAGGCAGTGTGTGGACCATTGTCAGCAGAATCCATGGAAAAACATAGGTATTATGTTATATTTGTTGACAAATTTTCTCGTAAATACTGGATATTTTTCATTAAGAAGAAGGATCAAACTTTCACAAAGTTTTGTGAATTTAAAGAATTGGCCAAGAAAGAGTATGGCAAGAAGGTTAAAGCTCTGAGGAGTCATAACAATGGTGAGTATGTCTCAAATGAGTTTAATAAATTCTGTGCAGTAGAAGGGATTAAATTGGAGTTGATGATACCCCATAACCCACAAGAGAATGGGGTGGTCGACAGGAAGAAAAGAATAATTGTAGGGGTAGGACAGGTGATGTTGCATGATCAGAGCCTACCACTACACTTGTAGGTTGAGGCATGCAAAGAAATAGTTTATGTGCAAAACTGTAGCTTGCATTAGATTCTTGGGATGAAGACACCAGAGGAGGCTTATTCTGATAAGAGGCCAGATGTTGGTCACTTCAGTATTTTTGTGTCATCGGTATATTTCCATGTGACCAAAGATTCATGTAAGAAGATTGAGCTGACAACAAAGTTGGGGACATTTGTGGGGTGCACTGATACACCTCACAACTATCGGGTGTACTTGCCGACCAACATGATGACAGTGGTTCGCAGGGATGTTAGATTTGATGAGGAGAAGGTTGTGCGAGTTTCCATTGAGAGGGAGCTTGAACTACATGTGGCTGAGGAGCTTTTAGCTCCTAATGTTGAGGAGCCTCATATTTATGTGGAGCAACCACATGTAGAGGATATGGGATTGGGGACATCCACTCAGGTAGAGTCTTCCAGAGATGGGAGAAAGCGCACCAGAGAGGCTGACATGTTATTGCGTGATGAAAAGTAGAATGTGAGAGCGCTCACATCTCAGCATAGGCAAAGGAGATCACTTGAGAGTTACATTGGATACATGGCTCTTATGAGCGGGTGTGTTGAGACAGAGACATATTCCTTTGAGGAAGCATTGCATAAACTAGTTTGGGTTGATGCCATGATGGAGGAGTATGACTCCATAGTTCCTAATAGTGTTTGGGATGTGGTCCCGAGACCGGAGGACAAGTCAGTGATGAGCTCCCAATGGCTTTAAAAGTTAAATCAAGCTACAAATGGTAGTGTGGAGAAGCACAAGGCTAGGTTTGTGGCTTGTGGCTTTTCACAGGTAGAGGGGATTAACTATGATAAGACCTTTGCTGCTATTGCAAGGTACTCATCGATCAGATCTATATTAGCACTATCAACACAGATGGGTTGGAAGACACATCAGATGGATGTAAATACAACCTTCCTTAATGGCATGATTGAGGAAGAGGTGTACATAAAGCATCTTAAAGGTTTTGAGACCTTCGACCGTGAGTTGCATGTGTGCCAACTCAAGAGGGTGTTGTATGGGCTAAAGCAAGCACCCCATGCTTGGTACACTAGGATCAATAGCTACTTCACCGGGTTGGGCTTCACCAAGAGTGAAGCAGATGCAAAACTGTACCACATAGTGGTGGAATGTAAATTGTTGATCATTGTGTTATATGTCGATGATTTGATTTTGACAGGCGATGATCAACTCATCAAGTCTTGCAAGGAGGACCCCGCAAGAGAGTTTGAGATGAAGGACATGGGGATCATGCATTACTTTATGGGCATGCAAGTATGGAAGGGTGATGGGGAATTGTTTATGTCTTAGAGAAAGTATGCAACGAGATACTCAGGAGATACCACATGGAGAGAAACAAACCCATGGAGACTCATGTAATAGGTAATTGGAGGAAAGAGGATATTACTTCAGGGGAAGTAGTGGAAGCTACTATTTATAGGAAGCTTGTGGGTTCACTCATGTATTTGGTGAACACATGAACAGATATGTGCTATGCAGTTAACCAACTTAGTCAAGTGATGGTTATGCCTACCAAGCTGTATTGGAAGGCGACAAAGCATGTGTTGAGATACCTCAATGGAACTACTTAGTATGGATTGTGGTACAAATGAACAGAGGGAGTGAAGCTTCAAGGCTTCACCGATGCAGATTGGGCAAGGAGTCCATATGATAGGAAGATCACATTGAGAGGGATTCTCAATATTCGGTTAGCAATAATTTCTTGGTACAACAAGAAACAAAGATTGGTTCCACTTAGTTCAGTAGAGACAGAGTACATGGATGCAAGTCAGGCAACATGTGAGGCCATCTAGATGAGGAAGGTGCTGGTTGGTTTGTTTGGTTAACATATGGATCCAACTTTGATTTACTATGATAATCAAAGTTGTAACAAACTCTCTGAAAATCCAGTTTTTCATGAGCGGGGTAACTGATAATACCTTTCTTGTTTAGAGGGAGTGTTGAGAAATGGAAACAATAAATTCCAGTTTAATTTGTCCTTGAATTAAACTGAGAATTAAAATCAAATTTTATTCTCATAGCAACTTGTAAAGAGTTAATTAAATTAATTAACTTAGGAATTTTGAGTTGGAAGTCTTTCTATAGTCATGCATATGTTCTCCCTAAATTTTAGGGGTCTGAGATGATTTTATTTGAGTTGTAATTAGATAACTCAGTTTGATTGAGTTATAGTCAGTTAAACAAGTTTTAACTATTTGTTGAACTAGTAGAGGATTAACATTCAGTTAGTGCACTAATGCATCCACAGGTGCTACTCCAACTAACTGAATATTCCCTCATGAGAAACTCATGCATGTAAGTTCAAAGAAATACCCAATTGAGACTAGAGTGCAAGGACATTGTACTATTAGTTGTAGAATGATCCAAGTTGTACAGATCATGCATGAAATCAGAAGAGGACCTAGATTTGGATTCCACAGTCATGGAAGAAGGAATTCCCAATTAAATATGGGATATTCCTCACAAGAATTTTGCAAGGAAATAGGGGCTTAGTAGGCAATAGAAATTGGCTAAGTGTTGGTTAGTGTAGGCTTGTGAGGCAAAGAGTTGATCATACTTGTGCAAAATTGTTCTTGTGAGGACAAGATTTGTATTTTCACTCAGATTTATGATTAATGCAATATATATTTAGGGTTTTGAGAAATGGATTTCCCCAGAGAAACAATTGTGTTATGTGTCTTTGATTATCTTCCTCTTGTTGATTATTGTTTTCATCGATTCTTGGTTTTTGTTGTTTAAAGAGTAGAGTAGATTCTTCTCTTGTGTTTTAGTACATTACATGAGCTGTGAATCTATAGGAAAATCTACATTTTATGTTATATGGCATATGTGCTTACACCATACATGATTATCTAGGCTTAGGATTTTTCTCTGGTAGATTACATTTTTATTGATTTTCTTATATACATAACAATATTGTTTCACTTATTAATTTAATTCACCCCAATTGTTCTGATCTTCATGGTCGCTAACATGCTAACCTGTATATAATAATTTCACATGTCTTGTAACAAAAGGGTATCATGGATGTAAATGTTGTGGAACTTCTCTGAAGGCTAGGTGGTCCGACCACCTATGAAAGCTAGTGTATCACTGCTCCAAGGTATTTCTCCCATATGAACACCCTTACAAAAGAGCTACATCCAATTTCAATGGTAAACTAGAGAGAACCCAAAGGCTTGCAATAATGAAACCAATTGAATGGATTAGAGAATATGAGAGAGAGAAGGAGAAGGAGTTTGCATAATTTTTTGATTCAGATGGGGAGCCTATGTTTGATGATCCAGAATTATTAACATCTATGTTGAGAAATTTCCCATTGGGATGAAAAGGAAACTTTGTCTTTAAAGAATTCCCATATTGGGATCATCTTAAGATTGCCCACTTACTAGATCCCATGCATATATTTAAAAATGTTTCATCTTATTTATGGAGGAACATATCATGGAAAGAAAGTGACACATTGGTTGTTAGGACAGATCTTATTTCTTTGAAAAATAAAAAGAAACATGGTCCACGACAAGAAACTAGAGGAGAGGATGGTCCCTCTTGGTCTTTCAAAGAAGGTGATGTCCCAAGGATTTTAAAGAAAGATAATATTTCTTTGGAAAAGGAAGTTATAATGAGCGTGAGGGTGCATTATTTACATGGGTCTTCATTACAACATTGCTTCACTAAGGAAGACCGTTTGTCGGGGTTGAAATCACATGACCATTGAACCTTCTAAGAGTACATATGTCAAAAACATGATTTTATTATTATTTTTAATTTTTATGTAATGGGCTATTTTATAATTAATTTTTGTATAATGTACTATTTACTGTGCAGTGTCATTATCCTTTGCTCTGCATGGGTTTGTGAACTATCACTTCCCCCAAGATTTATGATGTGCCATATCTAAGTTATTTACATTTGTACTTTGGATCACATCAAAGGAGATTCATATGTTTAGCATTCCATGGTGGAATCAAGAGATAGCTGAGATTTTTTGTATGTTTGATAAGGAACTGCTGACAAGTTTCATGGACTTGTAGGTTCATATTATAATTCACCTAGTAGATGAGGTTGAATTAGTTGGGGCAGTTTCTTATTGTTCGATGTCCTTCTTAGAGAGGTACATGAAAAAAGTGAAAGGTTTTGTTTGACAAAGGGTAAAACCTAAGGGGTTTATTGTAGAGGGGTATATATTGTATGAGTCTATTATGCCAGTGAGTACATCAAGCAGATCGGAAACACACTAGGTACGAAGATTTGGGATGACGAAATGGATGAAGACGAAAGAAAAGGGGAGATTATTGAAACAAATGGAAATAAGTGCATGAGAAAGAGTAAGTGTAGGCTTTTCATTTTTCAAATTACTACAAAATAACTATTCACACTAAACTTCATATTAAGACATATTTTGATTTGATTTAATCATTGAATTAGAAATTGAAGCCATCAACAAATTCATTCTTTACAATATGGAAGTGACACAACCATGAGTCGCATTGTACGAACAAAAGAGGAGGAAATGTGATAGTGATAGGAAATAATTCAAATGGTTTCATGGTAAAAGTGTGCCTTATCTTGATCATTTAAAATAAGATATTTCAATGGCATTCCCTAACAGTTGGGTTGTTGATAAAGTCAGAGAGAAATATGATGCATCTAGTCTTTACCCACGTGCTGAAGAGGATGAGTTAAACATAGGGCTTGGTTGCAACAACTTGGTAATTATAATCTCTTCTTGTATAATTTTAACTTCATAATGCACATTTGAATTGTAATTAATATATAATATTTATATATATATATATATATTATATATATATATATATTATATATATATATATAAATTATGTTCGAGTTATTAGACACATGACATTGTGGTCTTTTCACTTTTTATAGGTGCATTTGTTCCCATCTATGTGGGCATATGGATATGATTTTTGCACGAAGGCTATCGATGATGGATACATGACACAAGACTATGGAGTGGAAGTTGAGTTCAACAAATCAATTCGTGCTGGCCACCGTGATCAAAACCTAATGCAGGGGATGTCAGGTTACGTTGGAAAGATACAAGAGATCATTCAAGTGGACTTCTCTTTGCTCCAATGTGCTATTTTTAGGTGAAAGTAGTGGGGCACCTTTGATCATTATAATGTAAAAGGAATATCACGATAATGGGATGATATCTATCAACTCTAGAAAGATGTGGCATGAAGCTAGGAGGCCTTATGTTTTTCCAGAACACTACAACTAGGTGTTTTTTTGCCCATATGTGTTGGATAAGAATTGGTGGTTTGTATTAAGAAACGACCCTAGATAAAAACACATTTTTTAGAAGAACAGTGTTATCATGCCAAGCAAGGAATATAATCAAGGTGATGACAATGGAGAGTGATATATACTTGTGATCATTTATACTATTTTTGTATGTTTTTGCTATCTTTATTTTATTAATTATATTGTTTTTTATTCGTCTTATTGGAATTTTATAATATATTTGGTAAGAGTCAAACTCTTTTACACATTTTTTTGCAATGGAAACATTTTGAAACTTAAAACTAAGTATTTCCAATTGTGTACAATATCTATGATGATAAGGGTTTAAGGTCACAATCCTTCTCAAATAGGAAAATGAGAAGAATATAGTGAATTTAGAAATAACATTGAAGATTTAATATTGATTTAGATACTTATTGGTATATTAATGAGTTCACATGTTTTTTTCTTCTTGTTTAGTTCAAAATCAATTAAAATCATCATGTAGTGATAACTCTATGAGGACTTTAACAATGAAAAAATTGTGTATTGTGAATTTAGAAATAACATTGAAGATTTAATATTGATTTAGATACTTATTGGTATATTAATGAGTTCACATGTTTTTTTCTTCTTGTTTAGTTCAAAATCAATTAAAATCATCATGTAGTGATAACTCTATGAGGACTTTAACAATGAAAAAATTGTGTATTAATATGTAAGATTAAATTCTTGACATGAGAGGTAAAGTCATGTTTATTGTATTTAAATTACGGTTCTTGCAACATTATGTAAACTAAAAGGAGGTCTTATGCATGTATAAAACATTGATAACATTTTTTTTATGGAAGATAAGAGAAACAAATGGGTTTACATGGATGCATGAGATGTTTAACTTTTTTCTTTATGGATAATGGAATAATTTTGACTTTTTTTTTTTCAATGGTAATTATAAATAAAATTTGAATTAATAATTATTTTATGGCTAACAAATAAATGATAAATTACATGATGGTGATTAAGAGACATATGTTTGACTTTCAAATAGACTTTTGTGATGCATTTTTTCCTATTTAGATTATGTAAAATACATATCTATTTTTATGTATTTATAAGTAAATTATTTAAAGTAGACATGCATTTATCATTATGAACATGATGTAATATTAGCTAGAATAAATGTGAAAACATGAATTTTAGTGAATATCTCGTGATAAGTGTATGGAAAAAAAATTATTTTTTGAGTTGTTCATTAAGAAATAATTAAATGTATTATTTGTCAAAAGTTTAAATCTAATATAGTATCATTTTGTATTATTTAACTCATATTTATTATTAAAAAGAGTCAAATTTAAACCGTTATAATAGCAAATAAAGAACCAAAATAGCACCAAAATGTTATATATTTATTACTAATAAAAGGTTCACTTACCTCTTTAAGGGAGAATTTCCAAAAGAGAAAATCTCCAACTTCAAATAACTTCACAAGACTTATTTTACATTTCTTGATTCCCATCTTAGAGAAAGAAATTCTTAATTTAAATTGGTAAGAGTTGCTATAAATATTAAATTTAAATTGTTTGAAAATCTCATAACTTTAGTAATAAATTAAATTTTATAAAAATAGAAAATTTTAAGTTATATTAAATCTAAATTAATTATAAAATTATGACTTAAGTTTTTTAAATTTAACAATAAATTGAACTTTATAAACCAATATTTAATCAAATTAAATTATATTTTGAATAATTTATTATTATTCATATTTATATTTAAAAATTGGATGAGTTACACATTTTTGTTTTTAGTAAGAACCAACTAAATTATTTTACCTTCAATATTTTTTTCCTTGTGAGTATTTAAATATTTTAATAATTAAGTTAGATTGAATATTAATGAAATATCTAAGAAATAGAAAAAAATTATCGTAATTTTATATTAAACTTTGTTATTTATAAAAATATTGCATTTTTTTCAAAGTAATTTTGCATTAAATTTCATATATAAAAGTTTGATATAAGTTCACCAATACATAATCTATAATAAATATTATTTCGTAAAAATAAACATCATGATGCTAACCATCTAACAAATATAAACATCATCTAAGATACACATTTGAATTCACTACCATCATCTAATTATATACACCTCTAGCACATATAAATGTCATTAGCTAGCACACAAATCTAATTATCTAACATGACATCACATCTAACAAAATACAAACATTGTAATCTAATATCATCACCACACAGATCCTCAAATTAATATACATCTCATGTCAAATAATTGCTATCACATACACATCTATCTACAAGCACATTAAATGAACATATCTAACATGACCTAACAATATACACATCAACACCAACATATAAATTAAGTACTTCAACATGAACCAAGAAATAAAAGATAAAAAAGCTTTATATATATATATTATATATGTCAAATAACTTACATAGGGTTGGTATGGACTTGATACAACAAAGAAAACTCTTCAGCGTGGTCACAGTCATAAGGGTTTGTTCAACTCGTAAATGCTAACAAAGATCTTTACAACTTTTTTTTTTTTAATATACATAAAAGGTAAAATTGGGTGTCCCATTTAATACTTGAAAAACCACATTATCTAACCAATATATACCAATATATGTAATATATTATGAAAATAATTGTCTCTTTCCACCTAGTCCAATCATACTAAATATAGTGGGAAATGGAGATAATATGAATTAGAAAACAGATGAAGCATGTTATTTCTCAATAAAAAGGGTGATAAATGGATGAAGCATGCTATTTTATCAAGAAAAGGGGTGATAAATGGATGATTAGGAATAACAAGTTCAGGCCTCATTAGTGTACTCTTGCACACTCTACCTATTTTTTTTCTAGAAGTGATGTTAATAGATCCATTGGTCCTCTACATATCCAATAGGGTAGAACTAGAACCTAATGAGTATTTTAAACACCTACTAATCAATTATTGTGGGATGAACTTCTAGCTGAAGTGTCTTAGTGTGTCATTCCGCAACAATTTTGGCATGGACCTTTGATTTTAGTGAGGAAAATTCAATCTTTTACTCTTCTCTCATGTTATCAACATTGAAATAAGCTTCTAACTAATGATTCAACTTAACAACACCAATCTCACCTTGGTAGGGTTTGATGTCCACTTTTGTTTCCACTTTAAATAGAGTTTGGTAATAAATGATGATATTGAACAACTCTCTCTCTTTTTGGTTCTTTTTATGACTCCTTTTATAAGTCTTCATTATCTCCAGATTTCGCATCCAAACCAATGTCTAAGTTAAAGCCCCCAAACACTGTGAAAGGTCAACTTATCCTTTAGAGATGTTATGTGTGGCCATGTTGTGAGAGATGTAAACAACTTGTGCTTCTAACTTTTATAATACCTCCTTCAATTCATACCAAGGATTATTATTATATTCGTCGACGATGGGTACGATTTTGAGTCTTCTTTCTCATGCCAATCCCTAGATCATACAACTTTCCACAAAATCCATGAAGAAAAATGATCTAATAACAATATGATCAATACACTACCTTGGATATTTTAATGGATCAATTTATCGTAATAGATTTTATAATATTTTGTAATATCTTATTATATAATGTTTTAATTTAGATTTCAAATTAAATATGACTAGATTAATGCACAAACATTGAAATAATTGGAGTTTAAATAAAGTAAGCTAAGAAAATAATACACCATAAATGGAAGGTGCACTTTTAGAAAACCAAATATGGAAAAAACATGGCTAGAAAGTGAGGCATATGCTTAAATATTTTTTTCTCAATTATGAAATGAAAATAAAAAGAAATTTCACTAACTATGGATTGCTCATTGACATTGTAACTTATATGGTTGTTGTAGGGTCTTCTAATTCCTCTTATTTGCTTTACTATCCCACTCCTAGATGATTTCCCATGTTATGGAAAATAAACAACCCAATAATATTGGAAATTTTTTTCTATCATAATGCCCAATATTTAACAATGTCTTGATAGTTGTATAGCATTATGTTATGGTTTTTGCATGTTTGAAAACCTAATTAGTGCTAGTTTTTTAGACATCTAAAATCTTATTAAAAGTATGTATGTTGCTAACTCTACAAGTGTGAGTAATGGAAGATGATGCGCCATTAACTTGACCTGCGAGTGACATAACTTAGACACACTCTAATTGAGGTGATCTTTGGATTGTTGGAAATCGCTCATCGTGTAGATCAACAATATGAAACTAAGAATCTCATTTGTAAATTTTTTACTCAAGGAAACATCATTTAATGCCTCAAATGGGATTCAAAAGTTTTTGGAACCCAAATCAAAAGAGTAATACCTACCATTAAAATATATCTTACAAGCTAATAACTCCATTTTTTCCGTAGAAAGTTCCAAAGCAAATGAAAAAATATATAAGCTACATCTTAGATTAACGTAAGGAGATATTTTATAACCCAATCACGGTTTGACCTAATAACTCCATATAATTAAATGTTATTTGAGATTGGGTTTGCCGTGTGGTTCACCAAAACCAACAATGTCTAATGCCCTTGACAAACAACTATCGATGTTTCATTTTAGAATAACTGTGGAGCATGTAACGTCTATTTCAAAATCACATTCTAATAATCAATCGAATCCATTTCATTCCTCTACACCATTGTCCATAATTGTTTTGAATTGGATGGTTTTCTCTGGCACCAAATGTTGAAATTTGGAAACAAGTGTCATTAGTCAATTTTATAGTTTGTACTATATTATAAAACATATTTGACCACATCCTTAACGTTTTTGATGGTTAAGTAAATATTTTGACTATATTTAATGATCAAAATACCCTATACTAAGTAATTTGGTCATGAAATTCCATCCTTATTACACCAATTATGTTATAACTTTATGATATTATCCAACTTAACGGGAATAAATGTTTATTCATGAGAGGGAGAAGATGTATTTTTTTTATGTGATGTAAGGCTAAAAAATTATAAAAAAGAAGAATAGTATTTTTTTGGTAAATTAGGTCTTCTATTAATAATTTAGGAAATTACCATGGATTAGAATTACTAAAATTTTTTGGTCTGCCACATTAGAAAGGAAACCAGAGACATAATAAATACTAATCATCTTCCAAAAAGAAAGATGAGGAAAACACCACCCAACATATAGAGAGGCTAGAGAGATTCATTTCCCCATAAGGGGAAAACCAATGAATAAAAACATAAAATTATGGATAGTCATGTATGCTTACATGTCCAACACTAACCAAATTTGATAAAATGAAGGAGATTATCCCACATGTGGGAAATCCATCACTTTAAGTGAACATCATGGAGACCAAATTTCAGAGCAAAGCAAGCATAACAATAGTAAGGGAAAACCTATAAAATCAAGAAGATAGCAATGTGTCTAGATTAATGTCAACACCCATGTAGGATGGTGTTACAATAGAACCTAGATACGAATATTCTAGATTTGCTAAACGAACCTCCACATCCATCATCAATAACTTCAACTCCTCCAACTTGTGGATAAGGTTGTCCTGTGGCTCCCTTCTATCACTTATAAATTTCCCAAGAAGTAACTTTACATGCCAATAGCGATCAATGCTACATAGGTAGTGATTCTGATGACCCTTGGTGTTCTTAATGCCTAAAGTATAGGCTACAAAACCATGTAGAACCCCATAGTCTAGAATTCCTTAATTTTCTTGGTGCACTTCCTCCTCAATGATGTTGATTTCTAATTGAATTTCAAAAAAGGTGCGAGCTTGATAATGACAAGCCAAGGATTCAGTGCAAAATTGATTATATGATCCTCTTGGACTACTTTGACCACCATATTATTTGTGGAAGTAAGCACGATGTTTGGTAATGATATCCATAGGGAGGAAGAAATGTATAGAGCTAAGCAGACCAAGAGCAAAGGGCACAAGAAGTGTGAGTTGAAGAAGAGAGTGATACCATCCCAAAGGAAGAGGGTGGTGTAAAAAATTATAGAGTCAAAACCATCACCCTTTCCCAATTCCAACAAAGGTGAGAGAAAGTTAAGGATTAAGAGACCATGCAAGCTATCCGAAGAAGGAGAATCATGGCCAAAATTCATGGAGGGATGAGGAAACAACATGAAGGAGAGGACCAAAGAAAAAATGGAACCCATGTTTATGATCTTGGAGATAACACCCTTGACAAAGGCTATGGAGGCGTCTACGCAAGCAAGACTAATGGGGGGCATAATGCAAAGAGGGTGATGTCTTGATTGACGCAGGTAATAAAGGTTGATCGTAGTTGGTGGCATGCAAAAAATAAAGGTTACTATAAGCCAAGTCACATCTATCACTTGCAATTTGATTGTCTACCAAAGACACCCCCATTGAGGAAAATAAGAATGGTTGTTATACAAGTGGGGAAGATAACATTTCCTTACAAGAAGAAGAAATTCCCCTCCAAAAGAATTTATTTACATCCTAAAACATTGGCTAAAAATTTTTTAGTCATCATCTTATCAAGCATCAATTAAAATAACTACTTCCATTGCGTTAATTGAATGTCTTTTTTTAATATTTTACTTTATGTCTTTTATGAGATAGGTTGAGCCCACATCGAGGCCACCTCTAATGTTGGATGGAATAATGATCTTCTCGCTGGTGGGATGCTATCACCAAGATTGTGCAAAGCTCGATTGAGCTTGGAAACACTTTGGGATAGTTTAATTCTCCCAAAA